>SJYA01007645.1:0-18061 GCA_006410615.1 Neotragus moschatus | reverse complement strand
GTGAATCTGAGTGAACTCCAGGAGTTGGTGATGGACAGGGAGGCCTGGCGTGCTGCGATTCATGGGGTTATGAAGAGTCGGACACGACTGAGTGACTGAACTTAACTGAACTGAACTGATGGCAGTTCTATTTTTAATCTTTTTTCCATATGGTGGATGCACCAACTTAGAACCCCACCAATACTGCATGAAGCTTTCCTTTCCTCCACATCCTTCCAACATATATCTCCTGTCTTTCTGATGACAGCCATCCTGATAAGTGTGAGGCAGGATCTTACTGTGGTCTTAATTTGCATTTCCTTGATGATTAGTGATGCTGAGCAACTTTTCATGGCTGCTTGCTGTTTGTGTCTTGTTTGGAAAAATATTCAGTTCCTCTGCCCATTTTTTAATCATAATGATTCTGCTTGAAATTACAACTTTCCATTTTCCCTGTCCATTCTCAACCTTCCAATCCCCACTCATAATCCCCTATACCCTACATTTTTTTACTTTAATAATATTAATCACCTTCCAACACACTCTAAAATTACTCATTTACTGTGTTTATTTTTTTATTTACTATCTCTCCCTGATAGAATTTAAGCTCCATAACAACAGGGGTATTTGGGCTTTTTCTGCTGTTCTTGTTGTTATTATTCTCTGATTTATCCTCTGTGCCAAACATTTGGAATATGTTTGATTTATAATAGCTAGTCAATAAATATTTGTTGAATATTGAATGACTAAATGAAACAGGATTTTTGCCTCTCATTGATAGCTGACAGTATATTTTTTATAAACAATGTATGTTCTAAAATTGTATCTGTTTGAAAATGTATCTCCTATCCCATAAAAATATCTCTATTGTTTAGTCCAGAAATTGGAAAAAAATTCAAAATTTATTCTAGCATTTATCGAGTACTTACAAAGTATCATGGATTATCTTATTTAATTTCCATAAAACCCAATGAGATATATGCTATTTAAATTACATTTTACAGATTAGAAAACAGAATGACAGAGAAATTAAATAACTTCTTCAAGGTTCTTGTTCTAGAAATGATGAATAGAATGTGAACCCAGGCAATCTGACCACACAGCCTGTTCTCATAACTGCTATCTTATACAGTCTTTTAGACGAACATTGATTTTCAAGCCACTGTGTTACAGCCCCATAAGCAACTGGCCTCTCATCTCAACTTTTTTAAGATCCCCAAAGTTGCGGTAGGATGTATATCTATATATACACTGTTTATTTAGATTAATAATAATAGATTCCGATTTTAATGGGAATATAATTAATGCCTTATTTGAAAATTTCTTTCATTTAGTCTCAAGTTTCCCCCTTAAGTGGACTTTTTTATTCTTTATTGCTTTAGTTTCCCCACAAACGTAATCATGTCTAAAAGCTTTAATACATTCTTTAATGTTTCCATTTTATACTTTGGAGTNTGTTTAGTCCAGAAATTGGAAAAAAATTCAAAATTTATTCTAGCATTTATCGAGTACTTACAAAGTATCATGGATTATCTTATTTAATTTCCATAAAACCCAATGAGATATATGCTATTTAAATTACATTTTACAGATTAGAAAACAGAATGACAGAGAAATTAAATAACTTCTTCAAGGTTCTTGTTCTAGAAATGATGAATAGAATGTGAACCCAGGCAATCTGACCACACAGCCTGTTCTCATAACTGCTATCTTATACAGTCTTTTAGACGAACATTGATTTTCAAGCCACTGTGTTACAGCCCCATAAGCAACTGGCCTCTCATCTCAACTTTTTTAAGATCCCCAAAGTTGCGGTAGGATGTATATCTATATATACACTGTTTATTTAGATTAATAATAATAGATTCCGATTTTAATGGGAATATAATTAATGCCTTATTTGAAAATTTCTTTCATTTAGTCTCAAGTTTCCCCCTTAAGTGGACTTTTTTATTCTTTATTGCTTTAGTTTCCCCACAAACGTAATCATGTCTAAAAGCTTTAATACATTCTTTAATGTTTCCATTTTATACTTTGGAGTCTGCTGCTGCTGCTGCTAAGTCGCTTCAGTCCTGTCCGACTCTGTGTGACCCCATAGACAGCAGCCCACCAGGCTCCCCTGTCCCTGGGATTCTCCAGGCAAGAACACTGGAGTGGGTTGCCATTTCCTTCTTCAATGCATGAAAGTGAAAAGTGAAAGTGAAGTGAAAGTGAAAGTGAAGACTCTCAGCGACCCCATGGACTGCAGCCCACCAGGCTCCTCCATCCATGGGATTTTCCAGGCAAGAGTACTGGAGTGGGGTGCCATTGCCTTCTTACAGCTAAAACAACAAGACAAGCCTTCTTATGAAAAGAATTTTCACATGATTAACTTTTAGGTTTACAGTATTCAACAAGCAAGGTAAAAATATCAATAATCTGATCAGATAATGTCACAATCCAATGAAATATATTATCCTGAGATTATGACCCTTGGCTAACTTTGATCTCCAAGTTCACAGGATTTAGTCTATATACTTCCTGCTCTGCACTCAGACCACAGTTCAGGTAACAGGAGTATCAAGTGAATAGTGCTGTTTTGAGTTATCCAGGCTTACCTGTGATGTGGGTAATTAACCAAAAGGAAGACTAGTCCAGAAGCTCATCAGTTCTCTATAAAAATGAGCTCGTTTCCTAAATGCCAAAGTTTGTCTCTTATACATTTAAAAAGAATGAACCAATAAGAATCCACCTTTCAATGCAGGGGCACAGGTCCAATCCCTGGTCTGGGAAGATCCTATATTGCTGTGGGGCAACTAAGCCTGTGTGCCGCAACTGGAAAGAAACCCGTGACCCCCAGGGAGGATCCTATGTGCTGCAGCTAAGACCCTACAGCCAAATAAATAAATAAATAAAAGAATTAATCAGTGTCCCCTTAGCATCTTGGAGTTTCATTTTAACTGGACCATAAATGATGCATGCCAGCCATTCCATGAGACCACTGCGGATGACTCCCTCATTCATTCCCCACAACATTTATCTGTAACTCTTCCCTAGTCTAGTTAAATCCTCTCAAGTACAATACCCCCTCTTTGTTTCAGAAAATAAACTTGCTTCTATTTTATAGAGAGGAAAAAAAAAACCAAACAATTTTCAGGGGGAAAAATTCCTCAATTTCCTGCTCTCTCAAGTCAACTTTATGTGTGACCCTACCACTTTGAATCTTTCCCTATTTCCCAGCCAACTCCAGAATTGTACCTTTCTCCTGCCCTTCCTAAATCTCTCTTCTCTTTACCTGTTTATAGCTCAATTCTAGAGCTTTTAGTTTATACAGCCACTGACCTTCCAGCTCTCATCCCACATCACTGTTATCGCTTGGATCCTTCTTAGGTCTCCTCGGTTGGTGCCTTCTTCTTTTCCTGCTCTCCATATTCTGTATCTTGAACTTGCTCTTTTTTCAGTGCACATTCTCTGGAAAGAATCTCATCCATTTAATAACCTTAAACACAGTATCTATACTATATGCTTAGGATTTCCAGATTACTATCTCTAGGCCAAACCTCTCCTCTGCATCCAACACACATATATCCAATTGTCAACTTGCCACACTCTTAAATGTCTTACTTAACATGTCCAAACATTTTCTCCTAATCCTGCTTGTCTCCTATTTCTGTAACTCAGATCAGGGCCATTCTCCTTAGATGTTTAAGCCAGCACTATAAGTTATCTTCAACTCCCTCTTCTCTGGGTCCACGCCCACATCATCTAGTCCAATAGCAATCCTGGGATATTATCTCCAAAACAAGTTGCACACCAATTCACTCTCCGTTTGCACTTTCATCTCCTAGTTCCAGGCCACGTTCATTCTCTTGAGAGGAGAGGCTCTCTTTCTATTCTTACTTGCATGTCATATTTCAGGCCCTCATCACTTTTTCCTTGGGCCACTGCCATAGCCTCTTGCCTTCTTTCGCTCTAATCCTTTCTCTTCATTGCTGCCAGCTGGATCTTTTTAACATGTGAAATCCAGATCATTAGCATTGGATACAAGGCCTTCCATGATGTGGTGTTCCTCTGTGTGTCCAAACTTATTTCCCTGCTACACTCCTATTAGCAGGCACACTACACACTTTCCCTGCTTTAGCTCTGCTGCTCTCAGAACAGCCATCCATTATTTACCTACCTTACACCTATCTGCCCCCAAAGAGATTCAGTTAAGGTTTTGTCTCTTCTGGAAAATCTCTTTTTACTTCTCACAATTCCAGAAATGTGGTCCTTAAGTTTTTATCTAGCTTCTGTCATGGCGCTTATCACAGAATGTTCCATCACTCACACTAGATTGAGCAATCTGAGAGCAGAAACTTCAACTGTGTATGGCTGGAATAGAGTGTGTGCTCACTGAATGTTTACTGAATAAATTTACAGGTGAACAATATACTTTTGAATAAATTAGAGAAGTACAGAAACCTGGGCACAAAATAAAAAGGCAACAAAACTATTAACTCTGGAGAGAGCTGTGGAATAAAGGACTGAGTAAAGAAAGCATTTTTGATGAAAGCGAAAGAGGAAAGTGAAAAAACTAGTTTAAAACTTAACATTCAAAAAACTAGGATCATGGCATCTGGTCCCATCACTTCATGGCAAATAGATGGGGAAATAATGGGAACAGTGACAGACTTTATTTTCTTGAGCTCCAAAATCACTGCAGATGGTGACTGCAGCCATGAAATTAAAAGATGCTTGCTCCTTGGAAGAAAAGCTATGATCAACCTAGACAGCATATTAAAAAGCAGAGACATTACTTTGCCAACTAAAGTCTGTAGAGTCAAAGTTTTGCTTTTTCTAATAGTCGTGTGCAGATGTGAGAGTTGGACCATAAAGAAAGCTGAGCACTGAAGAATTGATGGTTTTGAACTGTGGTGGAGAAGACTCTTGAGAGTCCCTTGGACTGCAAGGAGATCTGACCAGTTAATCCCAAAGGAAATCAGTCCTGAATATTCACTGGAAGGACTGATGCTGAAGCTGAAACTCCAATACTTTGGCCACCTTATTCAAGAACTGACTCCTTGGAAAAGACCCTGATGCTGGGAAAGATTGAAGGTAGGAGAAGGGGATGATAGAGGATGAGATGGTTGGATGGCATCACTGACTCAGTGGACATGAGTTTGAGCAAGCTCTGGGAGTTGGTGATGAACAGGGAAGCCTGGTGTGCTGCAGTCCATGGGGTCGCAAAAAGTCAGACATGACTGAGTGACTGAACTGACCTGAACTGAAAGGAAGAATTTTAATTTTTCTCTTTATGTGTTTTAATTAAAAAAAAAATGAAGAGAGAAGAGAACATGAAATGAGTGCAATCAGAACCAATCTCTCATCCCACACTAGGGTTCTAACTAACTGAATAATCCTGGACAAACCACTTTTCTGATCTGGGCCTCAATTTCCTCATCTGTAAAATCAGACGATTGGCTAAATGAGGTGTTATTTTAAGATCTTTCTGAGGTTTAAAATTCAATTTTACAAATGGAAAAAAATGAACTACTTTATAATGGAAACCTGAGTTCCCTTCTTCTGTTTTAATTTTTATATGCTCTTTGGATATTATACATTTATTCCACAATTTCCTAGAACCAGGGTCCCAAAATTTCTGTCTGCAAGGTATCAAAGAAAGTTTTAATTTGTTCTCTTGACATGCTTGACTTTTTTGGGGAAAATGTCTGAATGACTACATGTTTCTTTTTAGATTCATTCTCCAAACCAGTGTTCCAGGAGATTGAAATAGGTCACCTCAGTAGAGCTAAAATTGGAGAAATTGTTGCCTCCTAAAACCCTTTTTGAGGTACACAATCTATCATGGTTTATTGAAGGCTCAGAGGAGTCCTGCAATATAGCTATGTGCTTAGCAATACAAATAGGCACTGAGGGCTTCCCTGGTGGCTCAGAAGGTAAAGAGTCTGCCTGCAATGCAGGAGACTCAGGTTTGATCCCTGGGTCAGGAAGATCCCCTGGAGAAGGAAACGGCAACCCACTTCAGTACTCTTGCCTGGAAAATCCCATGGACAGAGGAGGCTGGTAGATTACAGTCCATGGGGTCGCAGAGAGGGGGATACGGCTGAGCAGCTTCACTTTCTTTCACTTTAGCATTTCTCTAGATACATTAGCATGAAACACTTTTTTCATGCCACATGTGCTCATATCCTGTGGCAATTTGTTCTGATGGAACCAACTTGGGAAACTGACTTAGAGCAACCTTTCTACTGCTTATTTTTGCTTTTTTTCCATAAAGTTCCTGTGACTTTGTAATATAAGCACAGACCTAAGCATATACAATATGCATAAATGTATTGACATTAAGTATTTTGAGCAGCTTGACTTAAGCTACAACTATTTCATGGCTCAAAGAATGCCCTTGACGATTCCTTTCCAATCTGATTGTTATCCCCTCATAATCCATTTTTTCTGTTTGGGGCTGCCTCAATGTAAAAGTTAATTTCTATGGAATTTCTTAAAGTTAGCTACACAACACTTTTTAAGTCTTCCATTTTACTTTCTTGCTACTGATTAGAGTGGCTGTAACTTTACAACATTTTAAAACATGTTTTTATAGATGTATAGTTATGGAACATTTCCAAGCTAATCTAGTTGGCACTTAAGCTTTTCTAAAAAATACATGATCTTAGAAATTGCTTGAATTTCTAGACTTATCACACTTGAACCATATCTTATTGGTAGTTAAAGCACTTAAAGTATGGAATATATTCTTTCCATATCTCTTTGCACATAACAGATGCTATTCCAAGAAGTCCATTGAACTCTGAGTATGGTATATCATCCTGATGTCAGCAGTACAAACTGAAAATCTTTTAAAACGTCTCTCTCATGTTTTATTATTCAAACAACAGCTTTTCACTTCTTTTCTAAGCAAATCTACTAATGCTTCATCAACTTAAGATCAGATTCGAGTCTCCAAGTAGAAAAATTGCAAAACATCAATTACTTGTTCTAATTTATAGGGATTTATTTTTAAAGCAGGCGGAGAAGAGCTTTTTGATGGTCTGCGCTGCTGCTGGACCTCACATGCTCAGCGTGACTGCAGACAGCTGCAACCAAAGTTAGCAAGAGGCTAACAGGCTCTGACCTGACTGCAGAACACCATCAATAATCTGCAGCAAACACTGTGGGCTGCAGCCAAAGGAGTTGACAGCTGTCTCCTTAGGAGTATTTCAGAAAATTTTCAGAGAGCCTGATTGTAACCTCTTTTTAAAAATCCTCTGGTTTCAAATTTTTGTAGACAGAATAGTTGAATGTGACTAATCTGAATAATGAATGTCATAATAGTTCTATTTAGAACTCAAGTGAAACAATACATTTGAAGGAGCTGAGAAATAAATACTATTTCAAAGCAAGGTATCACTATTAGTAGTATTGTTTTTGAATAACAGACTCAGCTCTAAAAAGGATATCATGGTTATAAGACACATGGGTAAAAATAGACTGACCCAAGTGAAAAAAGAAAGTCATAAGTATTTTAACATATTATTTGTAGTTATGTTGCTTTATAGGTATGATAACTAACATAGAGCATTGGCCCAAGGATATATAGATTAACAGAACAGAATAAATAAAACAGAAATTAATAATATGAGAATTTAATAACATACCAGCAGCAGCACAAATCTAAATCGGATGGGAAATAAACTGAATAATTAGTATCATGGTTACTGGATAGCCATAAAATTAATTATCATCATCTTGTTCTATATAGTAGTGTTTGGATGATTGAATTAAAACTAGGGAGTTTTAAGAGCTAAATATATAAATTAATTAATGACAACTTAAACATTTAATAAGAGGGAATTGCTTATATAAACTGTGGCACATTTATGAGATGAAATTATAAACAGCCATCAAAAATTATGACTACTGTCTTAATCTGTTCAGGCTGCTATACCAAAATACTATAGATTGAATGGTTTATAAACATCAGAAATTTATTTCTCACAATTCCAGATGCCGCCAAGGTCAATGATGGAAGCGGTGAAGGCACTCTCTGGGGTCCCTTTTATAATGGCACTAATCCCATTCAGGAGAGTTGCTTGTGACCTAATCACATCCCCAAAGCCCCACCTTTTAGTGCATCACACTGGGGTTAGGATTTCAGCATATGAGTTATGGGGGACACAGTCATTCAGTCTATAGCAGTTACAAACAATATTGGCATTAAAAATGTATGCTACATTGTTAAGTGAAAAGGGTGGATTACAGCAAAATCTATGCAAGTACATTACTTAAGTACAAATGTGTGTGAAGAAACTTCTAAACACCATGGGTTAAAGTGAGTAGAAGTTGATTTTTCTGTTTAATTAAAGTCTATTTGGCTGTCTAAGGCTGGTACGGCATAATATATACTATTTTAGTATATAATTTATGAGACTACACAGATACTACTGCTATTGTTCCGCTATGCATGGACTCAGCCTCAAAGCTGAAGGTGGAAATGTCTCTGTCTCAGGCAGTAGGTGAAGAAAGAGATGAAGGGGAAAAAAGCAAAGGGCACTCATGCTGTCTCTGAGGCACAATTCCCAGAAGTTGTCGCATGACTCTTCCTCCTGCTTAGATCCCTCCGTCCCGAACTCTCCATCAGATGACCCCTCCTCACTGCAAGGAAAAGTGGGAAGTGTTTCTAATCTAGACGGCCATATGTGTAGCCAAAAGTCAGGGGCTCTATCACCATAGAAGAAAGAAAAGAGATTTTGGAGGACAACAAAAAGTCTACATTTTAACACCATCTTATAAAAATGTAAAAAAGCAGAGTGAAAAGAATGGAAAGAAATGAACCAATAGAAGAGCGTATGTCACTGACAAACACAAGACACTCAATTCCTATTTTTGCTTTTTTTGTTTGTTGATTTTGAAGTTCCTCTCTTGGTTGTGCTGCCAAGAAGAGTTCCTCGTTCCTGGATCCTTCTCTTTACATTGTCCTTACCTTCTCTAGTTTCTGTCTTCTGAGTTTCCCTCCCCAGATACTCAGATCCTATGTGTCTTCTCCTCTCTTTTATTTGGCATAGAAGTTAAGCTCTGCCTTGGGTTTGGCCTTTAGAGTGTATATAGGAGCTGAACAACAAAAATAGCTAGAGGGTAAGGGAATTCACAAGGGAATTCATGTAACTGTCTTCACAAGGCAATGGTATTTTGTTATTTCAGTCTACAGACAGTATTTTCCCTAAAAGGAAGCTAAGGCAAGTCACAGGGCTGGCATGACACCCCTTACTCACTGTGCCCAGTTTACCTACAAACTCTGTTTGAGGAAACTGTCCTACTGCTCACCTGGAGCTCAGGCAGCCGTTTACAGGTCTTGGACCCCATTTCTTCCAAGTCGCAACCAGTTGGACCAGAGATAAGCATCTGATCTAAGAACAGCCTGGAGATAATAGTACAGCCCAAAGAGGTGATAATCAGTGTGAGCTGGGCCAGTTGGAAAACATTGTGAAGGCAAGCAGAAAGCCCTAAGTAAGGAAGTTATGAGGTCCAATAAAGACGTATCAAAAGAAAGAGGAAGGTTGGCTGAGTTCATATTTCCTTCTGGAAATTCCTACCCAGCATTTCTGAGGAAATCTGTATTTTTCTTAATGCTGAATCCCAACAAAAATCACCTGAGAAGCTGAGGAAACAGGCACAGGCAATACAATTACGCTGCGAGAATTAAAGCAGAGAAATCAACCTGGAAACATCACTGGATCCATACAAGCCACTGAGGTCACGGTGGACAAAAGGAACAGGAAATGCTGACATGAGGAAACAAAGGCTTAGGTTAGCGTTAGGATAGGACAGGAACATACAGAAGTGGCATGGTTACAATCCAGCCAGTCACTTCTGCTTGCTGCTGTGGCTATGTTGTAAGTGTGTTTCTGTGACCTCATTTCTTGTTCATGATGAGTTATTATTGCAAATAGAAAGAAATTAAGAAGTTTACATGTATAGTACACTTAATAAAAATTCTGTGAATAGCGTTCCGAAAAATAAGTTTTGGAAGCAAAGTGAGTCCTTAAATTGGCAATTTTCATGCATAATCCAATGAAGTGTTATGAACTTTGCTAGGAGATCTGAATGCTAAATTATTTAAATGTGCCGTTGTGCTCAGTCGCTCAGTCATATCTGACTCTTGCGACCCTTTGGACTGTAGTCCACCAGGCTCCTCTGTCCATCGGATTTTCCAGGCAAGGATACTGGAGTGGGTTGCATTTCCTCCTCCAGGGGATCTTCCTGACCCAGGGATCAAAACCGAATCTCCCATGTCTCCTGCATTATAGGCAGATTCTTTTACCACTGAGCCATCAGGAACCCTCAAATTATCTGCTCATTGGTGTTGGAATATTTACCATAAGCTACAGGGCTTCCCTGGTAGCTCAGTTGGTAAATAATTCACCTGCAATCCTAGAGACGCCAGTTTGACATCTGGGTTGGGAAGATCCTCTGGAGAAAGGATAGGTTACCCACTCCAGTATTCTTAGGCTACCCTGGTGGCTCAGCTGGTAAAGAATCCACCTGCAAGGTGGGAGACCTGTGTTCAGTCACTAGATTGGGAAGATCCCCTGGAGAAGGGAAAGGCTGCCCACTCCAGTATTCTGGCCTGGAGAATTCCATGGATTATACAGTCCATGGGGTTGCAAAGAGTCAGACATGACTGAGCAAATTTCACAGATCTTTGCAAATTCTATAATAAAAAAAATACAGTGAGAATAAGATGTATATGTTGTGGAATACTAGTATGAAATTAGACAAAGATCTAAGATCTGAATTATCAAAAGCAATATTGATTTCAATAGCAAAGCCAAAGCCAGGGCAAGAAGATATAATATTATCACCATTAAACAAATTTTATGAAACAGAAGTACCCAATTTGAAGACACTTTTGAACATACTTTTAGCAATTTGACAATAGCAGTGTAAAATAAATGAAAGATTTCTACATTGAGCAAGCAATTAATTCTAGGTGCATTTTGAGGTTTTAAGAATAATCATTTCAAACATTAGATATTTATATCATTCTACTTTAATTTTCAAAATTACTTTGACATTTATTTTGCTTTTGCTTTCTTTTAATGTCTTTTTTATTATATAGTCAGGCAGAGATTATTTTTACATGCTTAATATATTTACATATATATATGTGTGTATAGTGATATTTTATATACTTACATATTATATATTTGCCTGTTAGTAAATATTTATGTTATATTTATATACTAGTATATTTGTTGTTTATTAGTATATTAGTTACTGTGGGTGTTCTGGTTAGCCAAGCCTCTCTTGTCTCCTTGAGGCCCTCCTGTGATGCCTCTCTTACTCCTTCAGTGAGAGTCCTGTTCTCTTTATTGCCATATGTTACCTTACTGTAAATTATTGGAGGTAATCTGAGTATGTCTGAAGATCAAAAAAGGTCAGTTTTCATTTCAATCCCAGAGAAGGGCGGTGTAAAAAAATGTTCAAACTGCCGGACAGGTGCTCTCATTTCCCATGCTAGTGAGGTTATGCTTAAAATCCTTCAAGCTAGGTTTCAGTAGTATATATTCCAAGAACTTCCAGATGTACAGGCTGGGTTTAGAAAAGGCAGAGGAACCAAAGACTAAATTGTCAACATTTGTTGGATTATACAGAAAGCAAGGGAGTTCCAGAAAAATGTCTACTTCTGCTTCATTGAATACAAGAAAGCCTTTGACTGTGTGGATCACAGAAATCTGTGGCAAATTCTTAAAGAGAGAGGAATACCAGATCACATTACCTGTCTCCTGAGAAAGCTGCATGCGGGTCAAAAAGCAACAGTTTGAACCGTACATGGAATAACGGACTGGTTCCAAATTGGGAAAAGAGTACATCAAGGATCTATACTGTCACCCTGTTTATTTAAAGTATATGAAGAGTACATCATGCAAAATACCGGCTGGATGAGTCACAAGCCGGAATCAAGATTCCCAGGAGAAACATCAACAACTTCAGATGTGCAGGTGGTACCACTGTAATGGCAGAAAGCAAAGGGAAACTAAAGAGCCTCTTGATGAGGGTGAAAGAGGAGAGTGAAAAGGCTGGTTTGAAACTCGACATTCAAAAAACTAAGTTCATGGCATCTGGCCCCATCACTTCATGGCATATAGAAGGGGGAAAGAGTTGAAACTGTGACAGACTTTATTTTTCTGGGCTCCAAAATCACTGCAGATGGTGACTGCAGCCATGAAATTAAAAAATGTTTGCTCCTTGGATGGAAAGCTATGACCAACCTAGACAGCATATTAAAAAGCAGAGATATCACTTGTCTGACAAAGGTCTGTATAGTCAAAGGTGTGGTTTTGCCAGTAGTCATGTACGGATGTGAGAGTTGGACCATAAAGAAAGCTGAGCGCCAAAGAATTGATGCTTTTGAACTGTGCTGGAGAAGAGTCTTGAGAGTCCCTTGGACGGCAAGGAGATCCAACCTGTCAATCCTAAAGGAAATCAACCTTGAATATTCATTGGAAGGACTGATGCTGAAGCTGAAGCTCCAATCCTTTGACCACCTGATGCAAAGAGCTGGCTCACTGGAAAAGACCTTGATGCTGGGAAAGACTGAAGGCAAAAGGAGAAGAGGGTGGCAGAGGATGAGATAGTTAGATGGCCTCATTGGCTCAATGGACATGAACTGGAGCCAACTCCAGGAGACAGTAGAGGACAGGGAAGCCCAGCATGACACAGTCTGTTGGGGGGCAAAGAGTCAGACTTAGCCACTGAACAACAACAGAAGACCAGAACATGCACAAGACATTTAGAACTAAAGGATCAGTTAGGGTGTGATTGACGAAATACTAACATTTATTTTCAAGTAAGTATAGTCAATGAACAAGAAGTGATCTTATTTCCCCTCCTGATTCACTAACCTTCCTTGCATTAAAATACATATAATTCTAAACTCTGTTATCTCAGAATACTGCTCTACCTCAGAAGCCCAAGTGTGGCCTCAGCCTAATGTCAGTCTCATTAAATAAGCTAAGGAATCACACCAGTCATCCAGGTAGCACTGTAAAATCCCTCTACACTTAGCAGAATACAAAATGATTTCTTTAGTTTGTAGTCATCAGAAAGAATGCCAACACTTCCAAAATAGAACCAAACAATGAAAAACTGTGTAGATGAATGAAATTCAGGAGGCATTTAATAACTTACCTAAATATGTTTCCTCTACTATAACTCACTAATTGGGTTTATGATTGTATTATCATTTCTCTCTCCATATTTTGGAGTTATTTATTTACTGATTTTTTCCGTCCTTTGCTTGAGTTACAGCTAAAAGAAATTTGCATCATAAATTAAAGTGTTCCAAAATAAAAATGATGTATAGATTTAATCCACATCTATTTATAAACTATTTTTATTTTATTAAAAGGTGAATTAACTTCATTTTAAATCACCTACTATCTCAGCATGTATCTTTTCTCTTTAGAATATTAGATTTTCTATGTCTACATAATTTAAACATATTTCAAACCTCAGACAACTTTGTTATATTTTATATTTTATTTTAATCAAACATGAACACTGTTTTTCATTGTTGGACTATTTACCGTTGAGAAACAAATCATCCCATATATTATATATAAGGTTTCAGCAAACATTTTTGGTAAAGGGTCAGCTGGTAAATATTTTAGGTTTTACGAGTCATACAGTTTCTGTCAAAATTATTCGTTTCTACTTCTGTGGCATGAAAGCAGCTGTGGAAACATTATATAAACAAGGACTATGGCTCTATGCCAATAAAACATTTTTATGGACAATTAAATTTAAATTTCATATAATTTTTATGTGTGACAAAATATTACTCTTCTGTCAAAGTTTCTCAAGCATTAAAAAGTGTATGGGCACATTTGTGAGCCATACAAAAACAAATGATGGGCTGGATTTGACCGGCGGGCCATAGTTTTGACAACTCATGTATTGATACCATGACATACATACATACTCTAAATATTTTCAACATAATGTTTCTATTCATTTCTATTGGAAAAGAATGAACTTTACAGTGTTAGCAGACAGAAATCTCATTTCATAGGTAAGCTTTTGACAGTTTTTAATTCACCTATTTATATATTCCAACACCGTGTATCAGGATGACAGAGAGAAATAACTATCTTTCATTTGAGTCAAAGTGGTTTATGTTAATCATATATAGAAACAAAATTGGATTAATAATGCTTCTATCTCAACCTCAAAGGAGAACTGGAAGAAGTAATTAGTGATTTTCCATCAAAGAAGTACAATTTCTACACAAATGCGGAATTTAATAAGGCACATGGACCTAGCTTTAATCAAACCCAATTAGGAATGTCTAGATTCCCACAAAGGAGACTACAGGGTGATTGCTGACTTTACTGGAGAACACATGCTTGTATCTCTTTGTTCAACACGCTCAGTGAGTGCATTTAAAATATAATTTGGTTTGCACACAGCTTTCCCACAATTTATCACATAAAATAAAGAACTGTAAGATGATACAAAAGCATCTATGAAATTGTCATCCACCCACTCTTGACCATGCACACTGAAAAGCACAAGTTGAAACTAAAAGAATATTATCATCTGGTTCTTGCTTCAAAACCATCAGTGGAACCCTAAAAGGCCTCTAGCTATCACCTTACAAAGATATTTCTCCCAGTGTCTGAGAAGCCATTGGTATACATGAAGCAGAGTTGACCTTTCAACAGCATAAGGGTTAGGGGAGCAGACTCTCTGCCCACTCGAAAATCCAAGTGCAATTTAGAGTCTGCCCTTCTTATCTGTGGGTTTAATCAACTGTGAATTATACAATGGTACCTACTAATGGTAAATGTAGTACCTACTAATGGAAAAAAGAACCGTCATATAAGTGGACTCATGCAGTCCAAACTCGTGTTGTTCAAGGCTCAGTTGTATGTTGAATTTTCAAATTTAGAAAATTTCAAAATGCTAGAAAACAATCTTTTTTAGTCATTACTCTGAAGTCTGTCTTCTTGACCAGCCTTTCCTCTCTCTGTACTCTGCTTTAGCCATTGTTTAACTCAAAAACCTCTTGAGCATGGTTTGAACTACAAACCAGGGGCTGAGCTCCAAAACGTGGATGATTTATTTGCTCCCTTTACCTTTGGGAATTTAAGGTTTGCAGCAGCCTCTAGACACCACATGCGGGTGCTTGCTAGGAACTAGCACCCACCAACTCTTCTCAGTGGTGGCAAAATCTTGGCTCCTCTTTTATGATTTTACCATGAATTGTAAAGTGGAAACTCCTATACATATTAAGTGTGAGTATAAAGTGATTCGTCTGAATTTGGGCTGCGCTCCACATGTTCCTATGTGGTAAAGGAGCCATTAGGTGTGACTTGGTGGTTTTGGAGTCAAACTCTGCCACAAATCTTGAGTTTCACTCTCCTGGAAAAATCTCAAACATCATCATAAATTTCCTTGCATGCTTCCAATTAGATATTTTGTATTTGCTTTGTTGAGTTTAATTGTTTCAATTCTCTTCGTTTCTGGCTTAGCTATGACTAGGATCATGCCAATAAAAAACTGATCTGGTCTCCAGTGGGATATTAATTTCCTTTCTAAAGGAAAATTAGATTTTAAAATTCCAGATTTCCATAGTTTTCCACAAAACACTTTATCGGACACTGAAGCTTACCTTTATTAAAATCCTTACTGGCAAATAATTTTACAGATGTGCGATGTGTCACAGGAAAATAAAGTAACTTTCCTAAAAGTTGTCAGGGAAACATAGGTTCTGTGAATTTGAATATTTTGCTTATTCCTTTGAGTTTTTCCCCATTTAGATTTTAAAAATCACTTTAAATTATTGTTAAGTTAAATAGATTTTCCTTAAGGCTGAGTCTAATCTCTCTGGACATTACAGAACATTTCAAAAACACTGTTAGAAAGAGTAGAAATTTTTTTCCTCTTTAAAGTTTTATACTAAATTTTCATCTTTTACCTTAAAGAATATCCTCTTAAGTATAGTTTCTTCTATTGGAATTTGACTATTTTCCTCTTATCTTCTATTTAAAATTATATTTCAGATGGTTTTGGAAATGTTCACCATTACATCAACTATTCAACAGGAGTCAGTTTTCATTTTTCAGATGAAGTCAATTCTACAGCATAAGCTTCAGAAACAGACTTAAAAGTCAGTTCTTATACTCAAAGCTTAGATCACTGAACCATATAGTCTTGTAAAGAATATAGAAAATGATGTACATAGTAAAATCGTTTCCTCAAATACTTCTGATGTTTCTCTAATGCCTGTAAAAAAGACAAAGTTCTCAATTTTTAATTCATAAATTAACACTAGTATTAATATTCAAATATATCTTCAGATTCAAAAACTGATTAGACATTAAGCCACTTACTAGATCAAGGATAAGAGAAGGTGATACACAGATACCTAACTTTACAAAACTTAGGGAAGAGAGGAAACTGTCGTTATGTAGAACTAAGCAAAGAAAGATGGAGATGAACAACATGACCTAAAATATTAATGTTAAAGACTAAACCAGTGAAAGGCAGCCAAGAACTAGATTTGTGAGTCCCAATGCAGTGTGTTTGTCTAAATAGCAAACTGGACAGCAACTATTCTATTCATTCTTTCCATCAAGAAATAATGATTTCTTGGACATCTACCCTGAGCAAGGCACTGGAAATTCAGAGTCACACGTTGCCCTTCATGGACCCATGACTGAACGAGAGCTCCTAATCTGTAACAACAAGGCACTGCCTACCGTTTGTAATGAAATACTTCTTATTGCCCAATTCAAAGTTTCAAAAGATTTCTTAACTACATTAACAAACAAATATCAAGTGTTCATAGCAGTTGCTTTGGGTGTGGTGTAAAATGACAATTTTCCAGTCTCAGGGGTTAAGGGTGAGATGCTTTACTGCATTCAGATGTGCCAGTTACTGCACCTGGTTCTATAATACTGTTTAGATGTATTGAGGTGAATTCAAGGAGGAGAAATGTATGTCTTACTTGACAATAAAAATATTGGTTATTACTTGGGCTCTTGGTGCTTCAGTTTCCTCATCTATACACAAAATAGTTGGATTAAATGTTTAAAATCTCTCTCTAGAATTTAATTCAAAAATTTTAAAATGGGAAGAAGTTGATTTATTCACCTGCCTGATATGAGCTGAATAACAACAAGTTCTAGGGTGAAAATAATCAAGGAGCCATAATAGCAGAAAGAAAGGAAATGACACAGAACATTTGCCGCCAAGAATCAGAAGCCAGACAGAAGGCATAAACAGCAATCCACAGCAGCTTGGCTGAGCAATGCTTGAGTTGAGTTTGTAGGACATGCATTTTAACCAAACAAAACCAAATTCAACTCTTAATATATATAATTCCTTCCTGCGTAATCTTTCCTCTAGTCCTGTCAGTTCTACCTCCAAAATATATCCCAAATTAATTGATGTCCCTTTGTTTCCACTGTGACCATACTATTAATGTTCAAGTCACCTCATCCTTCACATGGGATAACGAATAACCCGACTGGTCTTCCTGCTTCTATACTTATCAATCCAAGTAATAGTTTTTTCACTGAAAAGTTCAAATTTTTATTAGTTTCTTGAACTGTGGGTCATACTCAACATATTTTAATTTCTCCATGTCTTATTGCCAGGAAACAAGTTATTAATATATCAACTTAAAAATTTATTTTGAAATACTTTTTTATTTACAGATGAGTTGCAAAAAGAGTAGACAGAGTTCCTCTACATTCTTCACTCAGCATTTCCTAATGTCAGCATCTTATACATAACCCTAATACATTTATCAAAACTGAGAAATTAACCTTGATGCAAGACTATTTTACTAAACTACAGACTCAGATTTCACTAGTTTCTAATCCAGGTTCCTATCCAGAATATCACCTTGTATTTAGTCATCACATCACATCAGTCTCCACGAATCTCTGACATATATCTGAGACATATTTTCATAATCTTGTCTTATTTTTAATGACTTTCACACTTTTGAAGAATGCTAGTCAGGCGTTGGATCATTGAAAAAGCGAGAGAGTTCCAGAAAAACATCTACTTCTGCTTTACTGACTATGCCAAA
>SJYA01007644.1:0-17371 GCA_006410615.1 Neotragus moschatus | reverse complement strand
AATACTGTATGAGCATATAGTACATATACATATGTAGTTAAATTCCATGTGGCTCTTATGTCAAAATAGGGGCCTATTCTTGGTTATAATACGCATTTTCAGTCTGTCGCTGCTTTCGCGTGACTTTGAAATTGGTGCTGGCAGCAGCGCCCTGCACAGCACGCCTGCGTGTGCCTGGTGCAGCGCTAGGCCCTCTGTGTATGTGTTAGGCTCTCTTCTCCATGATACTCTCACGAAGCCTGCCAGGGCCTCTGAACCCAGTATATTCGTTTAGATGAGGAAATGTCAAGGCAGTAAATCTTTAATGTTGTGTGACTTGGGGCCACATAATATATAAATAAGGATGATGTGAATCAGTTCTTTGTGAAAGGGAAGGCAGGCTCACCCACTGCTTTCAGCGAAGACAGCGTTTCCTTGTCCCAGGACGTGTTTATTGTCATTGGAGACGTCGGCCTCAGCCTGCCCCTGGGGAGTGCATGGCCGGGCTGTTCTCCAGTGCCCTGGGGTTTGGGTGTTCCCAGGCCGAGCCCCGCTCTCACTGCAGTGGGGTCTGCAGGCCCCTGCTGAAACCAAAGACACCCTGGTTGCAAAGTTTGGTCAGCTGGATGCTTTTTGTAAATCTGGAAGAGTTGATCAAAGTCACTCTTGTGTCCTCTTCTCTGTTGCTAAGAGAGATACTGATCTACTTGTATTTGAAGGAGTTTCTGTTCTGAANTTTGGTCAGCTGGATGCTTTTTGTAAATCTGGAAGAGTTGATCAAAGTCACTCTTGTGTCCTCTTCTCTGTTGCTAAGAGAGATACTGATCTACTTGTATTTGAAGGAGTTTCTGTTCTGAAACCTCCTGCCATGTAAGGCCAGGTGGTGGGAGTCTCACTTCCGCCATTCTGCGGCCCATGTGGTGGTGTTTATGCTGGGCCCTGTTGTCATCTGTGCACTGGAAGACTTTCTAGTTCAGGTTAAGACTCTATCCCTAGTCTGTGGCCACCGCTTTCTAACTGGCCTTCCGTGGACTGCTCTTTTCTGTCCCCTCCTCGCTGTCCCCCGAAGGATTTTTTTTTTGGAAGAGCCAGGTATGGCCACTTCATCTCTCTGCCACACCTCTGGTAGCTCTTGCTGCCTTCAGTGTCTGCCCCTCTCCTTGAGCACTCCAGCCGTCTCCCCCAGGTTGCCTGCTGGCCCTCGACTCTGCGTCCTCCTGTGGTCTGCCCGTCTGTCTGAGCTCTGCCTAGAACTGTCTCCCACCCGCCCTCTGTCCATTTGCTCCATTCCACCTCCCTCAAGACCAGTCTTCTTGGCTTCTCTCTTGTGAAGCTGCCATCGCTTCTTCCTGCGGACTGTAGCATTTACCTTGCTCTGCTCTCAGTGGTTTCCTTCATAAGTTCTTCAAGGACAAGGACTTTCTCCTGTATGTCTTCTTGTTGTTACTCATGCTCAGCAGTCAGGTTGTTGCCTAGTTATTTTAAAAGGATGGATGGTAGTTGAACTTGGTTAGTTTAAAACCACTATAGGAAAGAATTCCATAGTAGGTTGGTCTTATTGTTTAACTTAGGGTACGTGGTTTTCTGCCCTTTGGTTAATTAATTAGGAGAGGGTGGGTACGGTGCTCCAGGGTTAGAAGGTGAGCGGGTGAGCGCCAGCCTTTGGAGCCTTGTGCTTCTGAACCGGGAGCTGCCCGTGTTAGCATCCTGCCCGGGTGCTGCTGCACACAGGGCCCGGGGTGCGGTGGCCACGGCGCCCGTCCGTGGCTTAGCACGGCGCTGCTCCGCTCTGCCAGCAAGGCGGTGGCCAAGGGCTTTGTCTGGTCTGTAGTGTCTGAGCAGTAGGGTTTTCTTTTTTCAGATCTCAAATGCAGAATCATGTTGCGCTAGTGAGCATGGCTTTTCAAGCTGCGTGTGGACACAGCCCACTGTTCCCCAGAGCTGCTGCTGCTTGCAAGACGCCCCGACTTGGTGACCACCTCCCGATACCCTTTCCAAGGCTGTGCCCTTCCCTGTGTCCCAGGGGCCACCTGTGGCTGGGGTAGCCAGGAACACAAGCCCTGGGGGCAGCCTGACCCCCTGACCTTGTCTTTTTTTCCTAGGGCATTTAAGGTAAAGGCCCCCCCTCACCTCCTGACATCACTAGAGGATGCTGTTTTACTTATTTCTCCTACACTGTGATGCCTGCAAGAAGCAGCCTCTGTCTTCTTTGCTTTATACCTGAGGATAAGATGGAGTTTGCAGCTTAACATGTTTTTTCAAATATGATGAAATGGAATATGTTTTTAAAATTTTCTCTCTCTCCTACCTGGTCTCACTGGATTTAAATCAGTGTTAGGAGCACTTTGCATAGTTTTAGTCTCTCATCTTCTGTTAGTCTCTGCTTGCCTTTCCAGAGGCACACATTCGTCCTTGTTCATTTGTAAGCACTTCCTAAGCTGCTGTTGGTGATGCCTGTAGCTGCTTTGGTGGCAGGAAACTAACAGATCAAGAGTTCTAAGACATCGAGTATTGGGGTGGCCAAAAAGTTTATTCCGGTTTTTCCACAGCACCTTACGGGAAAAACTCAAATGAACTTCTTGGTCAATGCAATAAATAAAGGAAGATGTCGCTCTGGGTACTGCGTGTTTGCTGCAGACCAAGAGGTTGGCGTGGAAGGGAGAGCGAGCGGGGGGCGCCTGCCCCAGCAGAGAGCAAGCCTGAGCTGTAGAGGGGCAGAGTCAGACGGTGAGCAGACAGAGGGGCAGGGCAGTGGTGCGGCAGGGCAGAGAGCCACGAGTTGCATCCTTAGGGAAGCTCGGAGTCATTGCGGACAAGTGAGGAAAGCCCAGATTGTTCTAGGAATGGGGTTGAAAACTGATTATCCATATTTGAAGAAAATTCATTGGACCCTTTGTCTACCTCTGACTCAAGAGTTACTTTGGAGATGGGTTGAGAACTTAAATGTGAGAGACTTAATAAAATTAGGCTTGTGACTTTGGGGTAGGACAGAATTTTCATAAATAAAAGTACAAACTGTAAAGAAAAAAAAATTCAGCCTTATGAAAACTTAAGAACTTCCATTCATCGAAAGACACCATGAAGAAAGCAAGCAGATGAGCTGCAGGGTGGAAGATGTTTATCATTTATATAATCACCAGAGGATTAACATGCAGAGTGGTTAGCTTTCCTGAGCTTCACAGCTTCCTGCTGCTTCCCTGAGACCTAATGGCTGTCATCACCAGTATCTTGGGGGCCCCTGAGCCTTATCTGAGGTTGGTGAGTCCTGCAAACTTAGTGTTAAAGTTAAAACTGTATTTTGCATCAAAAAACAGTTGATGGCAACACAAACACTAGTAACACCTCAGAGTGTTATAGTCGCAGCTGCATATTTGGACTTTATTTCTTGATGTAGTGTAGCTGTTTAGATTTCATTTCTTAATGTAGTGTGTCTCTTTGCCGTCTTTATCAGTCTGATTCCTTAGAGAGCTCTTATGTAAGGTTTTGAGGAAGAAAGATGAGAGCTCTAGACTTTTCACGTGCAGGGGTGGTGTTCTCACCAAGTTGGTTTCTGGTGCGTGTGAAGTCATTCTTCTTTCCTCTCTCTCTTATTAGTTGGAACCAGACTGTAATAGGGGAAGAGACGAGAGCATTTCTCAAAGCTTTTTCTTGTAGAAACAAAGAGGAGTAAACAAATGTTAAAATTCTTGGCTACTTATTAAAAGAATAAATAATTGGAAGTACTTCCTCCCTCTTCTTGGACCTGATCTTGTTCTATGAAGGTGATCCACTGACACTGGTGACCTGGGGTCATTGTCAAGGTCAGGGTGATACCTGCTCTTATAGGACAGTGATCCCTGAGGTCAGGGGCCATTCTTCTCTTATTTGTCTGTCATGGATTCATTCTCCATTTCTCTCAGTTTGGTAATAAAATAATCTGAAGGGGAATTAGTGATAATAGAAGTGGCGGCTTTCTAACAGTGGATAGAGGACTATAGAAGGTTACCAGATTGGAAAAGTTCTGTAGACATCAGTGCTTAAAGTAGCACTTCAGGAGAGAACTATGGAAAGTGTTCTGTGAAGCTGCATTGCAGGGTATTCAGTGCCTGAGGAGCGGCCAGGCGCATGGACCGTGTGTGCATTTTGGAGCGCTGCTGCATGAGCAGAAGGACCAGGGGTCAGTGTCACCAAGGTGCCTGCACTCCAGCGCTCCTGACCCGGGAGACCAGCACCACGGTGGCTCTTGAGACGATCTTCCTTGATTTTGAGGCAAACAGTGGCATACTTTTTCTAGTAAGATAAAGCTGAATTATTTGTGTTTCTAATTTAATGAGGACTTAAAAATATAAGTTGATAACTTATGGGTACCGTGCTCTTAGCCCGCTTCAGTGATGTCTCCTACTGCTTTTGTTAGTGTCTTCTTTGTGACTCCTGAGTGAGGGGTGTTACGCCGGCAGGGCCCTGCTCCCTGCTTGGTCACTGGTAAGGGAAGCGTGGTTGCTGACAGCAGTCTAGGGCTCTGTCTGGAAGTCGACCTTAACAGCCGTCTCAGGTAGCCGCCTTCGCATTCAGCACGCTGTGCCATGGGGCCATCCAAGTGGGTGGCTCCCACCTGCCTGAGAGGTGAGCCAAGCTGTTACAACCCGAGAGACCTGGTAAAGTTCCAGATTCATCTTTGTGTTTACCAGGGGGGATTCTTGTCCCCAAACAAGTGTTTCTGCTGAACAGTATTGGTACCTGTGATTGAAGAAGCTGGTTAGCTTGTGGTCTGAGGACAAAATCTGTGCCAGACAGTACCAAAGGAGAATTTTGATTACTAATGTTTTTCAAGGAGGCTGGTTTCTACTCACCTGATGGAAGTCGCTGCATCTTTCCAAACAGGTTCTCTAATGGTCTTGCTTCACCATGGCTACAAATGCGGAGGGGCTGGTGCAGCACAGAGTGGGGACCCGGCAGGTGGCTGAGGTGAGTGACGGCGGCTGGCCCTCCAGCTGGCACTCTTGCTCTTACAGCAGAAGTACATCAGTGTGCGCCGCCCTTTAACATGGCCCGATGCAGCCAGTGTGCCATTCAAATCCAGAGCAGGGCGCTGCCTTTGAAGATGAGTTAGAACCACAAGCACGCTGACTCCTCAAGTTCCTTTGCATGAATAGGGTGGCCTAGCTGCATACGATAAGATGACTTTAAAGATTTTACCTTGAACAAAAACTAAGACTTTGATGCTTGTCAGGCTTGTGAAAGTATAATTACAAGTCCCAGGCTCTTAGTTTCTTGCACATTTGATACTCTTAATACCATGTGTGGTGGGGAGTAGATTCTGTCTAGTCCACAGTCACTGTTGACCTTCTTCCCTGTCCTGGGAGTTTTGCTAAGTGGCTCAGTGGTAATGAATCCCCTTGCCAGTGCAGGAGACTCCTGGGTCAGGAAGATCCCTGGGGAAGGAAATGACAACCCACTCCAGTATTCTTGCCTGGGAAATGCCATGGACAGAGGAGCATGGTGAGGTACAGGCTGTGGGCTTGCAAAGAGTCGGACACGACTTAGCAGCTAAACAACAAGAATACGGAGGTGACTGAGCCATGAGTCTTAGCGTTAGTGTTCTTGGGGTCTGGTTAAGGAGTAATTATAAAATGAGGAGACGCAGAACTCCATGCGTGGAGGGGAGTCCTGGAGGCTGTCTTGCACTGCGTTTGTTAGACCCCAAGGAGGCAGGGTTGGAACCTGGCAGGTGCTGACGGGGCTTCTTAAGTCAGAAGCCTGTGCAAAGACAGGGTGGAGACATGAAGTCCCTTGGTCTAGGCAGGCAGCCCGAGGTGTCCAGGAGGGAAGTAGGGCCAGATCGCCTCCCTGTGTGCCAGCCCTCCACACGGGCTTCAGTCCTCAGCAACCTTCTGAGGTTGATTCGATCGCTGAAAGTGAAGGTGAGGAAACCAGGGCTCAAAGAAGCAGTTGGCCAAGGGCACGCTGACCCTGTTGTTTCACTTCTTCCAAAGCTCCTTGTGTAAACCGTGCTTTGTGCTGCAAATAGGAGCCATCAGAAGGATGCAGAGTTGTGTTTTTGAGCCACTAATGATATTCCTAGAGTGAAGAAGCGGGTTACCGAAGAGTGGACACTTAAAGAAAGGAGTTTTTAAAATAAAAAATAAGTACCCACATGCCAGCTTAAATCAGTAAAAGTGGTGAGCAGGTTTTCCAGATTTTTGATAAACCATTTTAAGGTGACAGTATAATCATCCCTTGCACCCAGCAAATCATCAGTTCAGTTCAGTCGCTCAGTCGTGTCCAACTCTTGGTGACCCCGTGGACTGCAGGCTTCCGTGTCCATCACCCACTCTTAGAGCTTGCTCAAACTCATGTCCATCAAGTCAGTGATGCCATCCAACCATTTCATCCTCTGTCGCCCCCTTCTTCTGCCTTCAACCTTTCCCGGCATCAGGGTCTTTTCTAATGAATTGGCTTTTACATCAGGTGGCCGAAGTATTGGCGCTTTAGCAAATCATGATTAAATCATTTCTTTAACCATGAACAAATCATGGTTAGTGTTAACTGAAGATGAAAGCAGACAGATTTCACAGATTTTTCAATATTATATTTTTTAAAGAGCTACAGAGCTGTGAAAATATCAGGGTAAAAATGTTTGTGCTTATTTGTTGCATTAGTTTGTGATAGGAACAGTTATCTTGAAAATCATTGTTGGCTTTTCAAATATTTAGGGTTATTTTGCATTTAATACAGGTTCTAGTTGACACAGACTTGGAGACTAGTATACGGATCACTGCCTTAAGAAATCATCATTATGTCTTATGGGTTTATTTAGTTACATATAGTACTGACCTATAGTAACTTAAAGGATAATATAAGCTTTGTGTATGTATTCAGAAAATTTACTAGCTGAAATTTTCTGTCAGATGCCTTATTTCTGTGAGGAAATGGGATTTCATGTACAATAGTGCAACTGTTGATTCCCATGGCAAAAAGTACATTTTGTGGAGACTTCCACAATAGGCGTTGTTAATTTGAAGAACAAGAGCAATCTTCCTATGTAAACTATTGCTTATATTTCCATGATTATGTTCAAATTTTAAGCTTAATGACCTAAACTATTAGCATACAGTATCTGTGTAACATTAGGTCAGCCAAATGTGTAAGAGAAGCTGCAGGTCCTCATTTTGTTGCTAAACAGTAATTGAGTGGGAAGAAATTTTTTTAGTTTGGGGTTAACAGCAGTCAGCTTGGGATAGTTGTTCATTCATTCAGCGGATGATGAAGGGCCCCTTCCCTGCCTGTTTGCCAGAAGCCCACGCCGGTGAGTAACAGGCCTGGGGATCTGCTCCCCAGAGCTCTGTTGTAGGGCTGAGGCATGAGACAGGCTGCCCTGGAGGGTGGGCTCTGCAGGGATCAGAAGGGGGCGGGTTCAGATCCAGGCCCTGCCCCTTGCCTTGTGTGGCTGCCTGTGCCTTGGTCCCTCATCTTGAAAACTGGAGGAGCAGCAGTGCCTGTCATCTTGTGGGCTTGTTGTGAGAGGCCATTGAAATACAAACGTGCAGGAAACGTCAGCAGGTCCCTCCCTAGTAGCTCAGATGGTAAAGAAGCAGCCTAAAACGTGGGAGACCTGGGTTCGATCCCTGTGCTGAGAAGATCCCCTGGAGAAGGGAGTGGCAACCCACTCCAGTATTCTTGCCTGGAGAATTTCAATCTCATGGACAGAAGAACCTGGCAGGCTATAGTCTGTGGGACTGCAAAGAATTGGACACAACTGAGCAAGTAATGATTTCTTCTTTCTTTTCCCATATGAATGAGATACAGCAAGATCATCACTTGTATCAATGATTTTTTCCCCAAGTACTCAGAACAGTCTTTTTTTGCTATAGACCAGAGAAATCACATAACCAAAATAAACTAGGAAAGATGGATCATACAAAATAACAACTTGGTGTACTATAATGTATTCAGATTTTTTCAGTTATTCAGAGAGTTTAATACAGTGGTCAGAAGTATAGACTCTGGAAAAATTGCCTGGTTAAAATCCTGGCCCTGCTGCTTACAAACTGTGTGTGCCCTGTTGTTTTGGAATTGTTTATGGAGAATTACTGATTTTCTTTCAATGTCTGGTGGAATCAGCATGGAAGCCGTGTGGGCTGGGCTTTTCTGCAGGTAGAAAAGCTTCCTCATTTAGTCTCGTCACTATAGTTCTATTTTTATTGTCTTTTTTTTCTTGAGTCAGTTTCAGAAGTTTGTGTCTTTCTGAGGAGAACAAAGTTGGTTAATAGGTATTGGAGAGGGCGTGGAGAGGTTGGAAACCTCTGTTGTTGGTCATAATATCAAATAGTGCAGCCGGTTTGGAAAACAACTTGGCAGCCCTTCAGAAGGTGAGCATGACATTGCCTCGTGGCCCAGCAGCGCCATGCCAAGCTGCGTACCCAAGAGAGATGTAGCGAAAACTGGCCCACCAGTGTTTACGGGAGTATTCAAAATAGGCAAAAGGTTGAAGTGGTTACTTGTTCAACAACTGATAAATGAGTAACAAAATGTGGTATATCTAGATGGTAGAATATTACTGAACTGTACAAAGGAATGAATTACTGATAACATGCCATAGCATCGATGAACCTTGACAGCATTATACTAAATGAAAGAAACTAGTCACAGGTGACAGCATATTATTCCATTCCTTTGAAAAGTCCAGAACAGGGGACTCTGCAGAGACAGTAGATTATAGCGGTTGCCTTGGTCTGGTTATTGGAATTGATACCTTTCTGAGGTGTTTAGATTTTTCTGAAATTTACTGTGGTAAAAGGTTGCACATATCTGTGTATATATGAAAAACCTTTGACTTATACTCTTCAAATAGAGTGTATGGTAGGTGAATTACATCTCAATAAAAACTTGCTTTTAAAAAATAACCCATAACAGCAACTAGATGCCACTACCAAAATTAGGGGATATTTTCCAAAATAAAAAAAAAAAAGAAAAAAACCCCCAAACTAAAAGGACACAAAAACTAAAAGGCTTTGTGACTTCTGCTTTTTAATTAGAATTATATACTTTCCAAAACAGTAAAACTTGATGACATATGCATTAAAAACAATAGTGTATACAGTGTGATTCCAGTTTTGTAAGGCATTTGTAGTCAACATGTACCTGTCACTATGTAATACAGTGTGCCTGGTATTATGCTTTAGCTCATCACCTCATTTAATACTGTGGTTAACACTGTAAGGGAAACTACTTCCCCCACTTTAAATAAGTGGAAACTAAGAGGTAGAGAGATGGCTTTGCTGTATCTGAGTAACTTGAGAGCCCAGACTTTCATATGGCACAGTAGGTTCACATTTTATTCCATGAAAAACATCTTTTTCTCAGTTTTACTGAGATACAATTTACATGTGGTACTGTGTAAACTGTATATTAAAAAGCAGAAACATTACTTTGCCAACAAAGGTCCGTGTAGTCAAGGCTGCCGTTTTTCCAGTAGTCATGTGTGGATGTGAGAGTTGGACTATAAAGAAAGCTGAGTGCCGAAGAATTGACGCTTTTTTTGAACTGTGGTGTTGGAGAAGACTCTTGAGAGTCCCTTGGACTGCAAGGAGATCCAACCAGTCCATCCTAAAGGAAATCAGTCCTGAATGTTCATTGGAAGGACTGATGCTGAAGCTGAAACTCCAGTACTTTGGCCACCTGATGGGAAGAACTGACTCACTAGAAGACTGATTCTGGGAAGCATTGAAGGCGGGAGGAGAAGGGGACGAGAGAAGAAGAGCTAGTTGGCTGGCATCACTGACCGAATGGACACGAGTTTGAGCAAGCTCCAGGAGTTGGTGATAGACAGGGAAGCCTGGCGTGCTGCAGTCCGTGGGGGCGTAGAGTTGGACACGACTGAGCGACTGGAGTGACCTGAAGCTGCAGGTGCGCAGCTTAGTGATCGGGCACATACAGATCTTGAAACGACCAGCCCAGGAAGCTTAGTGATCCTCCTCCGTCTCACGCAGACACAAGCTAGAGGAGAAGGAGAACAAATACTTTTCCCTGTGATGAGAACGCGTAGGTTTTATTTACTCTTGTTAACAACTCTCATATATAACATTGAGCAGTGTTAATGTTAGTCGTGTTCTGAGTTACGTTCCTAGCACGTATTTATCTTTTAACCAGAAGTTTGTCCCTTTTGACCACCTTCCTCCAGTTCCCTCTTCCTCCACCTCTGATAACCACAGGTCTGAATTCTTTGTGTGTGCATGTGTGTTTTGAGGCATAGATGACCCACAACACCATGTTCCCAGGGCACCACATCATGATTCAATGTTTCTATAGGTACACTGCAAATGACCCCCACAGTGGCTTCATTTTTTAAAATACCCTAAATGCTAACAGCGTTTTTAGTTTCTTGAATTTGGGCAATTTTCTTTATACCTTCATTTTCCAAATTTTAATTGTAACACTTTGTAAAGTCTATAACTCTTACTTAAAGAAATTAAAACGATTCTTTGGTAGTCACAGAGTGTCCGAGGCATGGCTAGATCCAGGCTTCTACTAAATGTGTGTGCTATAGAATTGACTATGACATTTCATAAAGAACATGGGTTAATTTTTTAAAGGGGCTAGTTGAGAGTTTGTAGCTGAAACAGTGGGGGGCTGAGTCATATGTAACAGTAGCATTAGTTTTACTTGTCAGATCTTTGAAATGGAAGACCCTGTCACCACTGAGAAAATACCAGAATTCTTATGACCCTATTCCTTCTTTTATCATCAGGACTTGCATCACTGTTGCAGAAAACGTCAGACTTCTAAGGGAATGTTTAAAAACCTAGGGCACTCCCTGTACTTGGAAAAAACTCATAATTGGCAACAGTACATCTTTTAAGTGAAGAAAGCAAACTCATTGCTCAGTTTCAGGTTTTCAGTATCCTGAAAAGACACAACTCGTTACATTTTATTATTCTGCCCTCTTACGAACTCGTATTTAAGTTTTCATTTTCTTGTACTATGTATACTATCCATTTTCTTGTAGTATGTATCAATTCAGTTCTGTCGACTCTTTGCGACCCCATGAATTGCAGCATGCCAGGCCACCCTGTCCAACACCAACTCCCGGAGTTCACTCAGACTCAGGTCCATCGAGTCAGTGATGCCATCAGCCATCTCATCCTCTGTGGTCCCCTTCGCCTCCTGCCCCCAATCCCTCCCAGCATCAGAGTCTTTTCCAGTGAGTCAACTCTTCGCATGAGGTGGCCAAAGTACTGGAGTTTCAGCTTTAGCATTATTGATTTAAATGTTGGCAAATATTATGTTTGGCTTGAGACAGAACAGGAAGCTTCTGAACCACCCCCACCCTTTCCTTAACCTCAAGTCTCTAAATTTGATTTCTTCTGGTATTTAACTCCTTATTCTAATTTACCTTGCTTTTTTTTTTTTTTTTAATTTTTTAGTCAGTGTTAGACATTGCCCTTTTTTAGGAGAGAGGTTTTTTTTTTAATTGTGGTAAAATATAAAGTTTAAAATTAGAACCATTTTAAAGGTACCATTCTGTGGCATTGACTACATTATTATATAACCATTACCACTGCCTATCTTCAGAACTTTTCATCTCTCCAAACTGAAACTCTCTACCCCCGACCCTTTTTAAAACTCTGTATCCTTTAAACACTTACTAACTATTCTCTCCTCCCCTCTACCCTGGCAGTATTTTATTCTCTCTGATGCTGTTGTAAATAGAATTATATACTTAATTTCTTTTTTTTGAGCGTCATTGTTAATTGTGTAGAAGTGCAGCTGATGCTTGTGTTGATTCTATACCCCACAGCTTAGCTGAACTTGTTTATTTTACCAGATGTGAATGTGAGAGAGAGATTCAGGTTTCTCTGTGGAAGATCGTGTCATCTGTGTGCTTACCCCCTCAGTCGTGTCCAGCTCTCTGCGACCTCATGGACTGTAGCCTCCGGGCTCCTCCGTCCATGGGATTCTCCAGGCAGGAACCCTGGAGTGGGTTGCCGTGCCCTCCTCCAGGGGATCTTCCCGACCCAAGTCTCCTGCACTGCAGGCAGATTCTTTACTAGCTGAGCTACCAGGGAAGCCCCGTGTCATCTGTGAACAGAGAAAATGTTTCCTCTCCTTTGCAATTTGGATGGCTTGTGCTTATTTTTCTTGCCTAATCATTTCGGCTGGAACGCCCAGCATGTGAACTGGAAGAGACGAACGCAATCCTCCTTGGTTTTCTGGCCTTGGAGAAAGATTTTTCAGTTTTTCATCACAAAATGTGATGTTAGCTGTTACATGACACATTTACTATGTTGAGATCGTTTCCTGCTATTACTAGTTTGTTGGATGTTTTTGTTATAAACAGTGTTCAGTTTTGTCGGGAACGAACCCCCTTGGGCTTCCCAGATGGTGCTAGTGGTAAAGAACCTGCCTGCAAATGCAGGAGATGCGTTGGAGGTGAAGGTTCAATCCTGGGGTTGGGAAGATCCCCTGGAGGAGGAAATTGCACTCCACTCCAGTATTCTTGCCTGGAAAATTCCATAGACAGTGGAGCCTGGCAGCTACAGTCCATGGGGCTGCAAAGAGCTGGACAAGACAGAGCACACAAACCCCAGTTAGTTGTGGTGTATAACCTTTTTAGCATGCTGCTGTTAGCACTTTGCTGGAATTTTGTAGAGGCTCTTTCCGTTGGTATTCATAAGGGATATTGGTCTATAGTATTCTCTTCTTCAGTCTGCCTAACTGGTATCAGGGCAGTGTTGGCTTCATAGAATGAGTTTGGGAGTGTTCCCTCCTCTTCGGTTTTTTGTAAGAGTTTGAGAGGAACGGTGTTAATTCTTCTTCAGATGTTCAGTAGAATTCAGTGGACAGGGCCAGGGTTTTTTGAGGAGTGAGGAGGCTTGGTTACCGATTCGCTCTTACTAGTTACAGGTCTACTCAGATTTTCTGTTTCTTCATGATTCAACCTTGGTATGTTACATGTTTCTAGGGATTTGTCCGTTTCATCCAGGTTATCCATGTGTTGGTATACAGTTGTGCACAGTGCTTGCTTATAATCCTCTTTATTTTTGCAAAATCAGTAATAAGTTTTTTACAAGTTCTCTACCATATTGGAGATACTAGGAATTATGACATTATCACAGATACTTCCTAGTATCTCCAATAGAGTTGTAGAACTCTCTGAATTCTGTTTTTCATACAAATACATCAGAGGAATTTTCAGTTTCCTATCTTTTCCTGTGAAAACATTCCTCCTCAAGTCCTCTGGCCTCCTGCTCCAGTGCTTACTGACGGCTTTTTAAGCCAGCTGCACAGCTATCATCCTTTATTTCTCTCTTATTTGGGATTCTTTCCTTGAGTTCATGTCTTTTTCCTTTAAAAAAAAAAAATAGCATGCTGAAATAATAAACAGTGCATCAGAAGTGAATTGGTTTTAGATCTTAGATATCTAGATATGTCTTTATTTACATGCTTGAGTAATAGTTTGATGGAGATGGAAATCTAAGCTGAAAATATTTTACTTCGGAATTTCACAGCCTCATTTTATTGTCTTCCAGCTTTGGGAAGCCACTTGCGTTCTCGATCTTTGTGTGAGTCTCTCTCCCTCTTTCTTTCTTGCCTTTTCCGTCCCCTCCCTCCATTGTGAAGATCTTTTCTTCATCCCTGTTGCTCTGAAATTTCACAGTCATGCCTCTTAGTGTAGTTATTTTTTCATACATTGTGCTGGGCACTCAGAGGGTCCTTTCCATCTAGAAACCCGTGGCCCCCTGTTGAAACTGTTTGACACTAGTTCTCTGATCGTTTCTTTCCTCAGTACTTTTCCAGTCTCTTTCCAGAACTCCTCATTAAGTGGATACTGGAGCTATGGAACTATCCTCCCGTTTCCTCATCTTTTATCTCCTGTTTCCAGCTTCCTCCTGCCTCTCCTTTTGCAGAGGTTTCCTGACTTAGATCTGTCTTCAGCCCTCCCAGTTGCTTGAACATACTAGTCAACTTGCTGTTCCAACTGTCAGATGGGGTTAACGATGGTACTCTCTGTGGAGGGTAACCGTTCAGAGTTCGTGTGTCTAGAGCATGACGCATAGTAATCATACCTTGCAGCAGTCAGTGCCCAGCTCCGATTGCTGCTGCAATTTTCTTTTCTTCTTTGCTGTCTTATTTTCCATTTTAGAAATATTTTTTTCTGGCTTTCTTTTATAGCAACTTTTTTCTTTTCCTTTCTTGATTGAAATTTTATTGGTTGTTTTTGAGGATCAGTACACAAATAGTTTGTTCACAATTTGTAATGTGTGTACCGAGCATCTCAAAAACCATGTAGTTAGGAGTTATATTAAGAGGATATCAAATGCCAGTATCTTCAAATGTTGATAAACTGTTAAATTGTAAGTCCCACTGATTCACAATTTAGCATCATATACCTATTCAGGGTTTCAGTCTTTCACAGCATATCAGCAGTTTCGAGGCAGATGAACTACATGACCAAAGGAGCTGCAGAGAGCAGGCAGTCCTGGCAGGCAGAGCCAAGGCCAAGAGCTGTTTTCTTGAGGAAATAATTTTACTGAAAACAAAATGAGAACAGAAGTAATTTTAAATGTTAAAGGCATATTAAGTGCACAACTGGGGCTCCCGAGTTGTCATTTGGCGTGCTTTATCTAATAGGAAACGGAAAGGACCCCCCTCCGTGGCACATTGAGCTGACACCCGAGACAGTCAACGGGGCCTGCACTCAGTACTCTGCGGTTTTCAGGTTGCATCGAGAAATAAGCAACAGCAGATGATCCCCCACTCAAAAAAGAAAACAGAAATCGTTTACCCTTGACAGATTGTATATAGTGGGATTCCCTCCTTAAAAATGTTTCCAGAACTGCTTTTTTTTTTTTTTAACCTTGTGTTTACAAAATAGCTGGTAACTATTCCTCCGCCTTTCTCACGAAGTGAGACAGGGACCTCTAAGATTTGGTCCCTGGCCCCTTTCTCTCCCTCTTCATTAGAGGCTGGACTCTCCTCTCTCAGTTCTCCATTTTCTGCAGGTAAACCTTGTTTCTTGCTTTTAGTGAGCCACTGTGACCTGTTTTCCTTTGCTCCTCTACTCTTTTTTATTTATTTTTTGTCTGAAGAGTTACCCTTTCCTGTTTTGTCTTTGTTTCCACTTTTGCAGGAGCAGGTTTAGCTGAACAGGATGGAACTGCCTGGTGAATTTTCCTTGTGTCGTGGATGCGGTAGCTTGTCCTTTTTTAGTGAGGGTGATAATTCCAGTTTCTTGCTCTTGAGTTTTCTTTTGCTGCTTCCATAGATGCTCTTTTATCCAAATTCCTTTTTGTCTTTTTTAGTTCCTTTATTCTATAAGGAATGTTTTTCTCACTTGGCTAATGATCCTTATTGTTGGCTCAAGATTTTTAAAATGAAGCACTTAAAACTGAAAGCAAAGACAAACATGCTTTGTGCAGGAGGAAGTCTTATCAGCTTCCAGTTTGATTTTACTTTGGGGTGATTAGATGGGCTCCCACACACTTTGTTTGGAGAGCGCCCCAGACGTCAGTATTCATAGGTTTCTTTTCCGGGTCCATTCAGGTTTCCTAAGCAGGAATTAATTCTTCAGTTTGGTGGTGGATTGGGTGGTGATGGGGGTGCTTCATGCCTTGTCTGCATTATTTTCAAAGCTGGGGTACCAGGTGAGGGTTTGAGGCTCAATATTTATTGTCCGTCCTTGCCCTGTGAGGATGGGGGCTCCCTGCTCACTGTGAAGATGTTTCTGTGTCTGGGCTGGGGCTTGGTGGCTATGCTCTCCCCACAGGGAAGTGACGAGGTGGTGGTCACGGGTGAGTCACGTGGCTGCGTGACAGGTGTTCAGCCAGCCCCTGATTCTCAGCGTGTCTCTCAGCCCAGCCTCCGGCAGGACTGCAAGATCGAGTACCAAGCCCTTCCAGGGTCTGGGGTGGCAGCTAGCTCATTGCTCATTAGTGTTCCCCTCCGTAGTCATCGGAGTTTGGCTTTGTTCTTTACGCTGAGTCAGTTTCCTCTCCACCATCTGCTTTCTATCTTCCTAGAGTTTGTTAGTGTTTGTGATCTGCTGTCATCTCCTTGACTACAGTTTTTGCCCTTGTGGATTTGTACTTTTTTTTTAATCCCTCACTCATACTTAAATGTGATTTGTTGAAGAAATAGAGATAATAAATGCCTGTATTTGCTATATTTAACTGGAAGTCAGGTAAAGTATTACTAGTAAATCAAATTACAGTTGTTCACTTACAGATGGAAGATACTTCATAAATACCCATTCATCCATATAACAAGTATTGAATGAGTGGCTGCTGTGTGCTAGGCCTCATTCTGGTTTTTAAGGTACTCTCCTCACGTGAAAACTCTATTCTGTTGGGAAATAACCAGCATCTAAACAAACAAAAGTTGTCAAGAGAGCAGTAAGTGCTCTAAAGAGAAGTGAAGAGACAGGGAGTGATAACGAGTAGTACTGTCTAAGCACCTTCAGGGAAGCCTTCTCTTAGAAGGTGACATTTTAAATGGAGACCTGAGTGACGTGAGAGAGGGATTCACTTGTGAGTGCCGGGGCGTGGCACCGGGAGCGGCCCAGGTGCGGGAGAGGGAGCATGCTCGGCACAGTGCAGGAGCCACAGAGAGGCTGTGCGGCAGGAGCGCGTGGCGGGGGACAGAGTGGCGGGAGATGAGATGAGCTCCGTGGGCCGTGCTGCAGAATTTGTATTTTCTTCTCTGTGTACTGGGGAGTCATTGGAGAGTCTGAGCAGGAGGTTGGCCTGTCTTTGAAGGTTGTAGCAGGAGCGCACTGATCATGCAGACCAGCGCTCAGACCCTGATCTGACAGCCCAGTCTCTTGCTGAGGGTGGGTACTTGGAGGTGCTTCCCGCTCTGAAACCATTGTTACCCATAGTCCCTGTTGTGGATGTACCTGTGTGGCCACGTCCATAACACATTACCCTGGTCTTGATTCAGCCAACCTGTATCCCTGGTGGACTGATTGAGCTGATGAGATTCTTACTTTTAAGAATTGGAAAGTAAGCACTTTTGCTTTTACATGAAATACGCATCTCTGAAAAACCTTGTGTTCTCCACACTATAAGTAACAGAACTTATAGGAAAGCATTCACAATGGCCCAGAGCACTAACAAAAATAATAATCCTAGTAAAAATGCTAGTGTAATTAAGACATTAAATTCCTAATAATCAAACATTAGAGTGAGCATAGGATTTTGTCTTAAAAACAAGATGAAAGTAACTTTATGGTAGAGGATACAAGGGAGGGTTCGTTTCAGTTCAGTTCAGTTGCTTAGTCATGTCCGACTCTTTGCGACCCCATGAATCGCAGCTCGGAAGGCCTCCCTGTCTATCACCAATTCCCTTTACCCAAACTCATGTCCATCGAGTCAGTGATGCCATCCAGCCATCTCATCCTCTGTCATCCCCTTCT
>SJYA01007643.1:0-13305 GCA_006410615.1 Neotragus moschatus | reverse complement strand
TGGCGGGCTGCAGTCCAGGGGGTCACAGAGAGTCAGAGACGACTAAGCGACCCACACTCAAGTAGATGCTGGCGAACCTGGCCCCTGGAATACGATCAGTGGAGACGCGGCCTTGAAGACAAACAAGGCTCCATGCTCCTCCCGAAGGCCCAATTCACTGGCCTTCCTTGGACACACACCCACACGTGAACACCCACACCCACACCCACTCTAGAGCACCTGCGTAGGGAATGCAGTCCTTGAGTAGAAACAGAGCGTTGCTGAGGCGCTCTGAGTGGGTGGCAGAGGCCGAAAGGCTGTACCACGAAATCCAAGCCTCCTCTGCTCCTGGTCCCAGGCCCCATCTGCCTCCCTCTGGAAGGTTTCCCCGCTTTGTTCTCCAGCAGGGGCACTTCCACAGCGTCTCTGGGAGAACAGTCTTCTGCCTTTGCTCGGCAGTTCCCACATAGAGTTCTACCTGCCAATGCCAGAAGAAAACTGGAACAATCTGTGCAGACGACCCCACCCCAACCCCAGGAGCAGGCGGGAGGGAGCTCTAAATGCATCTCATGGTTTCCTGCCTGACCTTGTGAATGACATGATACATAGAAACGTGCTTTCAAAATACCAAGAACCAATGCCAATTTCTGAGACATCTTCCCTCTAATTTCCTGCAAGAAAATTCTGTGGTTTATCAGCCTCAGATTGCAAACTTTCATCTCTGTGGGTCTGCTTGCTTTCTTGTGTGTTTTCTGTCCAAGTAGGTGAGTCCAGGACAGAGCACCCAGTTCTGTGCCCAGGGGTCTAGGATTCCCGGGTGGACACAGAGGCCTTTCCTGAATTCCCGACTGAAAAAGAGAATCTTATGATGTGCAGTGGCAAATACTTTTTAAATGATCAAAATATCTCATTAGATAAAAGGTTCAGATCAGTTCAATTCAGCTGCTCAGTCGTGTCTGACTCTTTCTGACCCCATGAATAGCAGCACACCAGGCCTCTCTGTCCATCACCAACTCCTGGAGTTCACTCAGACTCACGCCCATCGAGTCAGTGATGCCATCCAGCCATCTCATCCTCTGTCGTCCCCTTCTCCTCTTGCCCACAATCCCTCCCAGCATCAGAGTCTTTTCCAACGAGTCAACTCTTCGCATGAGGTGGCCAAAGGACTGGAGCTTCAGCTTTAGCATCATTTCTTCCAAAGAAATCCCAGAGCCTATCTCCTTCAGAATGGACTGGTTGGATCTCCTTGCAGTCCAAGGGACTCTCAAGAGTCTTTTCCAACACCACAGTTCAAAAGCATCAATTCTTCAGTGTTCAGCCTTCTTCACAGTCCAACTCTCACATCCATACATGACCACTGGAAAAATCGTAGCCTTGACTAGATGGACTTTTGTTGGCAAAGTAATGTCTCTGTTTTCTAATATGTTAGCTAGGTTTGTTATTGCTTTTCTTCCAGCAAACACGTGTCTTTTGATTTCATGGCTGCAGTCACCATCCACAGTGATTTTGGAGCCAGGAAAATAGAGCATGCCACTCTTTCTACTTTTTCCCCATCTATTTGCTGTGCGGTAATGGGACCAGATGCCATGATCTGAGTTTTTTGAATGTTGAGTTTTAAGCCAGCTTTTTCATTCTCTTCTTTCATTCTCATCAAGAGGCTCTTTAGTTCCTCTGATTTTTTTTCCCTAAGAGTGATATCATCTGAGCATCCGAGGTTATTATTTCTCCTGGCAATGATAAGATTCCCCATGGAGAGACGACTGTTTTTCTACATTTCCTGCTTTTACTTTTTTTTTAAGGACACGACTAGTTAAAGGTCTATATCTAAACTGTGCTTTCCATTCCTGACTTCTGCCAAACATGTGTTAGCAAGTTTTGGTGGTAGAGTCATGCGTGAAGCACACAGCCTAAGGAACACGGGCTATCAATTTGCTCCGGACACAATGGGGCTGGCTCGGGGATTGGCGATGAGGTTTAAGAGGAAGCCCAAGTACATTTGTTTATGATACATATTTTAAGTTTCTGCCCTAGAGTGTGGCCAACCGTGTCTGCACTCTGATGACTGATTTCCATCTTCTATGCCCTGCCTCACCTCAAGCTGCTCTCATACATTTTCTTGCCCTGAAATTTCTGAAGTTAGTATGGAGGAACTTTTTCGGGACACTGGAGTTTGGAGTGAGGAGGTAAAGAGGAACCGGGCTTCCAAGCCCCAAGCTGACTCCTGGGAAGCTGAGAACAGTCCAGACACAGTACAGAGAGTCTATGAGGTGGGCCGTGACTGGGCACCATCACTGGCTGTGGTGGGGCCACATTGGGTCATCTTGGCGCTTGGTCAGGCCTGTGACATTCTCCCTCTGCATTCTGATGGAAGCGGCACTTTCTTGATGTTCCCCTGTTCCAATCTGGTGTCTCAGGTTTACTGAACCTTTCTAAGATTTGCTTCAAGATAAAAGTTTCTTTTATATGTAGATCAGTATTTATTTTATCCCTTTCGAGTCTTGTTTTTAGTAGATTGCTTTATTCCCTCACAAGAGAGCATTTGCATTTTGGATTAGAGAGAGACTTTGTCAGATTTGCAGTTCTTCTAATCATAATAAAACATGTTGGGATGTTGTTGAACATGTTTATAAAAAGTGCGTGTATTTGCGTTGGCAAGAAGCTGTCCAGGAAGTGCCAAGAACTGCCAGGCACGTTGCAGAGGCTCCGGGTAATGCGTGATCTTTTTGCTGTTTTCATAAGCGGGCTGGACTGCCGTGGCTCATTCTGCACAGAGGAAGACAGGTAGACTGAAAAGGCTGTGTCGCGTGGCCACCGCGTCCTTGCACTGCCCTGACTTACCGTCAGTGTGGCCAGGTACTCACAGAACGGCAGGCTACTGAGGAGAACATGGAGAGCATTCCTCCTCCTTCTAGGAAAAGCAGTTCTAACTTTCCAGGGTAGCGCAGAAAAACACATCCTGCGTTTAAATACCATCACATTAGTCAGGTTCCGTACAAAGCTGGGGATTATAAACTTGCCGGTGACAAAGCCTTCTCGTCTTCCTTCTTCTGAGAATGTCTCTACCCCCTTTCTTGCCCCAAGGACAGTCTCGCTGGGCAGAGACGCCCCAGTTCACAACTGCCCGTAAACACCAGCAAGTAAGTGCTGCGCTGCTTTCCTCTGGACGCCGTGGTTGATCCGCTGCCATTCTCACCGGTGCTCCTGGAGGTGAGTGTTGTTTCTCTCTCATTGCTTTCAAGACCTTTTCCTTTCCTTTCTGCTTTCAGAAGTTTGCGGGAGGTTTGTGTGCTTTGTTTTTGTTTGTTTATATATTTTTATTAATTTTCTTTGGCTGTTCTGTGTCTCGGTGGCTGCACAGGCCTTCCTGGAGTTGTGCTGAATGGGGGCTACTGTCTAACTGTGGAGCACAGGCTGTAGGTTACGGGGCTCACGAGCTGGGGCACATGGGCTTAGTTGCTCTGTGGCCTGTGGGGCTCTTCCTGGACCAGGGCTTGAACCTGTGTCTCCGGTACTGGCAGGTGGGTTCTTAACCTCTGGACTTCCAGGAAAGTCCTGTGTGCTTTTGTTTCCGATTTATCTTGCTTGGAGCTTGCTCATCTTGCAGTATGTGTAGGCTTGTGTCTTTCACCAGATTGAGGGCATTTCCAGCTGTGACTTCTTCCAGCCCTGATTCAGACTGGCTCTTGCCGCCCTCTGAGGCCCCCGGGAGACGGACTCTGGACACTGTCCGAGTCCATGCAGTCCACGGGCTGCCCTCATTTCCCTCCCAGCCTGTCTTCTTGCTGCTGTTGGTTGGGTACATTCTATTGATCTTTCCCCAAGTTCAACGATCACTCCCTCTGTCAGCTCCGCCCTCCTGCTGAGCTCACCCAGGCAGTGGCTCATTGATTGGCGCTTTCAGGTCTATAATTTCCACTTGGCTATTTCTAGAAATTCCATTTCTTTGTCGTGATTTTCCCCTCACTTGTTTTCAGGCAGTTTGTAATTGATTACTGAAAAATCCTCTGTGGCAGCTGCTTTGGACCCTCCGGGGGCAGTTCTGGCGTCTGACTCATCTCAGATTGTCGCTGGCTCTTCTTGTCCCAGGTGTGGCTGCTTGTTTCTCGGTGTCACTGGGCCCTGGACATCCCGTCTGCTCTGCTAGGAAGTGCTGATTCCTGGCAGGCATCCCTTTGGGTGTTGCACGTGGGTCCTGGCTTCCCTTTGTGGGCTGGGGCTCTGGTGACGGTTTAATATTCTAGCCTTTGTGGTACTATTTGGTCAGCTTGGTATAGCTGGAACTGCTGTGCTCCAGGTGGCCCCTGCTGGTGCTACCTGAGAGGGTGGTTTGGCTCCTGACAGGGCCCTCCCGTGTCTCTTGTTGGCCAAGAAGACCCTCAGGCCCAGGAGAGTGAGGAGACTTCCGTGGCTGGTCACTTCATAAAGGGTTTCTACAGATGTCTGTGGCTGCCCCGGGGTCTCTGAGCAGGGGTGGCGCTCCAGCCACACCTCAGTATGGAGGAAAGTGAGGACATGAGGCTGCGGATGAGAAGCGGAAGAAAACTGTGCCCGTTAGGCGGAGACTGCAGCTGCGGGCGGGGACGGGATCTGTGCAGATGAGCTGGGGAGCGCAGGGTGGGCTGCGGGGCTGTTCCCACGGATGACGAGCATCCCGGTGATCCGAGCTGGGCGGGGTGGCAGGGCTGTTCCCACGAGCGTCCAAGTGATGCGAGCTGGGCGGGGTGGCGGGGGCCAGGCAGGCAGAAAGACGCGCTGACTCTGCACCGTGCTCTCTCTGTTGCTGCTTATTAACCAGAAAACCATTTGTGTAGGCAGGTAACGTTTTAATGTATCTGCATTTTTTCATTAATAAAGATGTCAAAAGAAACTGAGATCAAGTTAAATCACATTGTTATGGTATTTTCCTCACTTTTAAAATTAGTAAAATGCCCCCAAGGGGCCGAGGGTCTATTTGGCAGGGTAACTTTCTTCATTTCTGGGAAGAAATAGGCGGAATGTCTACAGGGCCACCCCTGTCAGCATCTCCCCTTTATCTGTGGGGCATCCCCACAGCTCTGCTTGTGGTCACTGAAGGGCACGGGGGTGACCTCAGTCCTGGTTGCTGCCAGTTCACAGGGAGGAGCGGACAGACAGTGCAGCCCTGGAACTTTGCCCTGCTCCCCAGCAGCGGGAACTGAGGGCCCTCGGTTTTGAGCAGGAGCGGCTGGAGATAGGACGTGGGGAGCCCCTACTGTGCTTTGAGCTGGACTTCTGCTTTTTAGGGAAAAGCTCAAGATTGATTCTGCGTTAAAAACGGATTTTCAAGAACAGTTTTCAATTTTACAGAAAAACTTAGCAGAGAGTACAGAGTGTTCTCCCCCTTGCTCATACCCCAGATCCCACTTCTCCCTCTTTTGACATCTTACTTTCCCGTGGCACAGTTGTCAGTTACGAACCAATATTGGTACGTTGGTGCCCATGCTGGCCCTCATATATTCTGTGGGTTTCGGCAAATGCCCAATGTCTTACAGAGTACTTTCATCAACCGAAAAACCCCATTCTCCACTCTTCATCCCTCCCCTGGACCCTGATGACGATGGGCCCTTTTACTGTTTCTACAGTTTCGTCTTTGACAAAACGTCACGTAGGACGCAGCCTTTTCAGATTGGCTTCTCTTGCTCAGTGATGTGAACTTACAAGGCCTGCATGTCTTTGTGTGGCTTGAAAGCTCGTTTCTTTTTGGCTGAGTAACACCCAGGGTTTGGACGCACCATGGCTTGTTCACCTGCTTGCTACTGAAGGGCACGCATACTGCCCAGCAAGCTCTTCCAGAGGAGAAGCAGCAAGGCCAGGACACTTCATGTATTTTTCAGGGACAGAGGCTTTAATGCCCTTGGACTTCTATGAACCTAAGTTTTCCAAGGTGCAGGGGAATCAGAAATTTAAAGGAACAAATATTTATGAACTGCTTTTAGCTGTGCTGATAACAAGGACTTAGTTGGGTTGCTGGTTAGGTCAATGAGCAGGTCAAATAAACACTAGATATTTTCCATTTTCAACAGAAAAATGGCTACTTTAGGGCCATAATAGGGCTTCCCCAGTGGCCCAGTGGTAAAGAGCTGGCCTGCTGACGTGGGAGACACAGGTTCAATCCCTGGTTTGGAAGATCTCCTGGAGGATGACATGGCAACCTGCTCCAGCGTTCTTGCTGGAGAATCCCACGGACAGAGGAGCCTGGTGGGCTGCAGTCCATGGGGTTGCACAGAGTCATGCACGGCAAAAGCAACTTAATACACGTGCACACACACACACAAGCATGGCCATAATAAGGGCAAAATTAACATAGTTTTGAACACTTGCCACGTGGAGAGAACATGAAGACATGGTGAAACTGAACAACGATTTGCCTGAAGGCGCGCCTGCCTTTCCAGGTCTGCACCAGCCGTACATGACCTCTGTTAACGACTGGTCGAGAAGTCTGCTGGGAGGCTGGGGTTTAAGTCCTGGAGACACAGACAGTCAGAGGAGATGTACGTTTTGCAAGGCACAGCCTTGTGCTTTTCTGGTAGTTTTTACTTTCAAATTCAAAACTTACCTTGTTTTCACAATGGCGTCTGAGCATTGCATTGCCTTGAAACACATGGGCTTGAACAGTGGATTCACTTGTTGGTGCAGTGATGACCCTCCTGCTTCCCTCCTTCTGCGTGTGACCACGTGGGTGGCGGGCGCAGTCACTTCCAGTGTGAAGCGTGTCGTCTGCTTTAGAGGCAGGGTTTTTTTTTTTTTTTTTCTGGGAACATTGTTGTTTTGAATTTGCACTGCGGCAGAGAAGCTGTACAAGGCTGCATTAGTTTCTGCTATACAGCAAAGTGAATCGGCCTCATTTTCACACATGAAGGGAAAGCGAGACGTTGGTCACTGAGCCGTGCAGCCGTGCAGCCCAGCTGACTGTAGCCCGCCAGGCTCCTCTGTCCACGGGAGTCTCCAAGCAGGAATGCTGCAGTGGGCAGCCATTTCCTACTCCGGGCGATCTTCCTGACCCAGGGATCAAACCCGCGTCTCCTGCACTGCAGGTGGGTGCTTACCATCTCAGCCACAGGGACCCCTGTTTCTTGGGTTTCCTTACCATTTAGGTCGCCGCAGAGCAGGAGTGGAGGCCCCAGGCTGCGGCGTGCTCACTCTAGTCGTGTGTCTCCCATCAACAGCGAGGGCCAGTCAGTCTCAGCCTCCCGACTCCCCCTCGCCCCCTCGGTGTCCATGTGCTTGTTCTCCACACCTGCGTCTCCGTTTCCGCTTCGCAGATAAGCTCGTCTGTGGCCTTCCTCTCGATGCCGCGCGGCCATTAATAGCCGACATTTATTTTTCTTGCTGGCTTGTTTCACTCCGTGTGATCGTCTCTAGGTCCATTCAGATCTCAAAAGCTAGCAGTTTGAACGTAATCTAATCGATCCCCCCATTTTCATCATGACTGTAGATCTTACGTGACTTCGATGCCTAAATAAAAGAAATGGGAGCTTGCTGTATGTGAGGCCAGAGCCACTCTGTCAGTGAGGACGTGGGCATCACGTCTAGGACCCCCGAAGCTTGGGCTCCGGTGCCCACCCTCGGGTGCTGTCCGTCCAAGCAGTTTACATCTGGCGCTGATACCTCGCAAGGTGCACTCGTGGAAACTTCCAGTCACACTTGGAGAGTTTGGCAGATGGTGTCTCTTCTCGCTGAGTTTTCTTTTTTCCCCCAATTTCCCCCCTGAAACTCCAGCCCCAGGCCCTCGACCCCCCAGCTCGATACCTTTTTCGTTAATAGATCTAATCGGCAGCATGTTGGACAAGAGAAGGCCTTTCTGTGCGCGATGTTCGGACAAGAGGAGCCCCGCTGTAGATCGCCAGAATAAACAACTCCGGCCGATTCAATTACAAGGCTGGGCCCCGGCTTTTATCTGGCTGTGACATCATTTCAATCAAAATGTAAAATAACACAATCCAGTAGTTGCAAGAGGAGGAGATAGGACACAGGCGGCTGCACTTAGTCATTTAATAAAAAGAGGCGAGGAAGGTGGGGCTGGCCTCCTCTGCCAGCCGGCGAGGCCGCCCGGCTCCCAGACCCCATTACCTGCTGTAATGGCACTCAGGGCCCTGAACGCAGGAAATTGTCTATTACTTTTTATTAGTGGAAGCTGTTATGTAGAATGCAGCCTGCTCTCTTTTTTTTTTTTCTTTGTTCGTTTAATTAACAAAAGCATGAAATTGCCCTATTGGCAGCTTTCTCCTTGAAGCTTCTATTGCTTTTTTTCCCCCTCAGAGCTGGAATTTTATTCATTCCCTTTGTCTCCTTTGAATTTTTTTTTTTTTATAGGTGATGTTTCCCAAGACCCGCAAATCCTGGTGAGAAGAAAAACAGGATTCCAGGGCAAACACAGTGTCTCTAAACTGCTTGGGCTGTGAAAACCATGCGCAGGACATTTCTTCCTCACGGCACGTTTTGTGGGAAAGGTTCCCTTTTGGTTCTGAGACTTTTACAGGGAGGAGGCCAGTGAGTGTCACCCGCTTTGTGTCAGAGTGGTACAAACAAGCGATAGTGACCAGTTCTATCTATCGGGTCTGAAAGCCAGGAGAGAGGAAAGGAGACGGTGATTTGGCAGGAGGGGACGGAGCGTGTCTGGAGGCTGGGTCCTGGGCCCTGCCGCATCTGGACACAGACCATGACCCAAAGGTGATCGATGAGCTCACCATTTCTCCTTGAACTGTATCCGGTTTATAAGAATCAATCACTTTATTAAAGGAAAAAAATCTGTTTTCCATCAATATTTTTGATCATTCTGTACACGTACAGCTCCGCCAAAGAGCCTGCCTTGAATGACCTGAGAGCAGGGTCATGTGATGGGACGGCCCACGGGTGTGAGCAGGCCCCCTGCCCCAGGAGTGTCTGGGCTCCGGCTCGGGGATGACTGGATTTGGTTCTCCCTGGAGGAAGAAAGATGGGTGCAATTTCCCCCTGGCCTCGTGAAGAACACAGAGTTGTTGGGAAGGTGGAATCTTTGTAATAGAAGTTACGTAACAACATGTTCCATTACAGCCGGGAACGAAACAAGAAATCAGGAAACTGGGTGACTTGCATAAGAGGAAGCTAAATGGGGCTTTCAGGCGCACTGCGAGCCGAGGAGCACGGCTCCAACTGCTGCAGGGCCTCAGGCTCACCCCAAGCCTCGCTCGGGGAGCACGGCCTCTGACCTCCCGTCCAAGTCCAGCCACGTCAAAGAACCGAGGCTCCGGAGGAGCTGGTGGCCGCTGTGCGTGGCCCTCGTGCTGGTGTCCCGGTCCATCCCTGCCTGTGGGGAGGGGGCGCCCGCTGACCCCCGGGCCTCCCAGGGGCCTCCCAGGAGAGTCCTGTGCACCCAGCCTGGACTCGGGACAGCCAGTGCTGAGAGCAAAGGTGCCCACCTGGCACCCCCGCCCCGCCACTCCAGGGCTCTGAGCGGGAAGGAGGATAAAGCAGATTCCCGTGGGGGGACTGGCCACAAGCTTCCAAACGTGTTTGGACCTGGGGGTGGGCCTTTGACCTAGCTTCCTCTGTGAGCCCTGGAAACACCAGGAGGTCTGTGAGGGTGCAGAGATGTGATGAAATTGTATCTCAGGATCACGGCTCCATGGCAGTGCCTCATGTGTGAGCACAACCACGGAGGAGCCACGGGGTGGCAGGGCCTGGATGGAGTCGGGGGCGTGCGGGGTGGGAGGAAGGCGGAGGGGACTCAGGGCTGGGCCCCGCCTCTGTCTTCTGTCTGCACCCTGCGGGACGCAGAGCCGCCTGGCAGAGCCGGCGGGGGAGTGAGGACTGAAGCGCAGGCTCGGTTTGTCAGTTCAGTTCAGTCGCTCAGTCGTGCCTGACTCTGCGACCCCATGAATCGCAGCACGCCAGGCCTCCCTGTCCATCACCAGCTCCTGGAGTTCACTCAGACTCATGTCCATCGAGTCGGTGATGCCATCCAATCGTCTCATCCTCTGTCGTCCCCTTCTCCTCCTGCCCCGAGTCCCTCCCAGCATCAGGGTCTTTTCAAATGAGTCAGCTCTGCAGAGTCTTCTCCAGCACCACAGTTCAAAAGCATCAATTCTTCAGCGCTCAGCTTTCCTTATAGTCCAACTCTCACATCCATACATGACCACAGGAAAAACCAGAGCCTTGACTAGACGGACCTTTGTTGGCAAAGTAATGTCTCCGCTTTTGAATATGCTATCTAGGTTGGTCATAGCTTTTCTTCCAAGGAGTAAGCGTCTTTTAATTTCATGGCTGCAGTCACCATCTGCAGTGATTCTGGAGCCCAGAGAAATGAAGTCTGCCAGTATTTCCACTGTTTCCACATCTATTTGCCGTGAAGTGATGGGACCGGACGCCATGATCTCAGTCCCACATAAAACACTCAGGTTGCAATATTTCTGAACACAGCACCGGCAACCCGATGACATACTGTCCAGGTTGCAGGACAGACTGGACTGTGACAGCCTGGGCATCGTTCAGGCGACAGTGCAGCTGGGGAAAATGGAGGGGATGGAACAGACGGACAGGAAGAGCCGACACTTGCTGTGTGCTGAGCGCCCCCGGCAGAGACGGTCGGTGAGCGCGGCTGGCACTTTCCCATGTGTTGTTTCCCAGGACCCTCCTGGCAGCCCAGCAGGGAGCCACGCGGCACCCTTCTTCATGGGTGGGTCATGGGGATGGAGCCCAACGGCCCCAAGCAGACCATCCAGGGCTGGGCAGACGCGTCTGCCCGTGTCCCCTGCCTCCCGAGATGTGCTGGGGCCCTTGTGGTGCACCATGAGGTCTGAGTGTCCGTCTGTTCACCAAATACTTGGCAGATGTTCACTCTGGTTTTCCTGCTTCAAAAGGAGTCTTAAAAGAGGTCAGAATCTGAGTGAAAGTACTAGGTCGCATTGGGGTTCAAACACTTGGAGACCTTGGGAGGACGTCTAAGCTCTTTGTCCTTCTCTCTGAGGTTTCATCTTTCAGATCAGTCTTTTCCTGCTCACAGTAGGTGCAGGGCTGGTGGGGCTGGCCGGGCAGATGGACAGACAGCTGACGCAGCTGAAGACCACACAACGTGCTGTGCAGGGGTCACGTGGCACGTGGTGGGCTTGCATGTCGTGGCCATGGGTTGTGGGGGGTCCCAGGACGCACGGCGGCTGCCTGCCTCGTAGAGGTCACACCTCACAGTGCCCAGTCACATGATGCATAGTGGTGTGCGGCACGCCTGTTGGTCACGTGACAAGCCATGTGAAGCTTAAACACCACAGACCACGCATCAGAGGCACCTGTCCTTCAAAGAGCATCTCTCCTCCAGACTGGACCTCCCCCTGAGATGGAACCTGGCTTTTTACCACTTTCCCTGGGCTTCTCACGTGGCTTGGTTAGTAAAGAGTCTGCCTGCAGTGAAGGAGACCTGGGTTTGATTCCTGGGTTGGGAAGATCCTCTGGAGAAGGAAATGGCCACCCACTCCAGTATTCTCACCTGGAGAATCCCAGGGACGGAGGAGCCTGGTGGACTACAGTCCATGGGGCCACAAGAGTCAGACATGACTTAGCGACTAAACCACCGCTTGCCTTTCACGGCAGAGACACCATCCACCTTCCTGATTCATCTACCCCTCCTCTGGGGCTTCTGTCCCAGCAAAGCCCCCCTGCTTCTCTGTCTCTCTTAAGCCTCCTGATCAGGCTTGTTCTGCTGACCCTCAGACAAGGGGCTGCAGTCTGCACTCTGGCATCATGGGTCACTGACGCCAGTGCCGGCCGAGCCTGCACTGACCCGCAGCACTTCCAGCCCCCTCCTGCTTGAACGCCTCCCTGCCTGGCTCCCGAAGCTCCCCCTCCACCAACGCATCCCGCAGTGTTTGCTGAACTTCCACCCTTGGGGCTCTGGCTCCAGGTGGGAAGACAGGTCCCACAGCAGACACGGGAACCCTTCCGTGGGTGTGGTGCCCGGGGACAGGGCTGCTCACCCCTCGCTCTCTTCTCCCGACACGGCTTGTGTCGACGGCTTCCTGATTTTGGAGGCTCCCTTCCTCGCATGCGATCGTTTCAGCCCCTTTCAAGAAACTTGGTACATACACACAATGGAATATTACTCAGCTATTAAAAAGAATGCATTTAACTCAGTCCTAATGGGGTGGATGAAACTGGAGCCTATTATACACAGTGAAGTAAGTTAGAAAGAAAAACACCAATATAGTATATTAACGCATATATATGGAATTTAGAAAGATGGTAACTGTGACCCTGTATGTGAGACAGCAAAAGAGACACGGATGTAAAGAACAGTCTTTTGGACTCTGTGGGAGAAGGCGAGGGTGGGATGGCTTGAGAGAATAGCATTGAAACGTGTGTATTACCATATGTGAAACAGATCGCCAGCCAGTCCAGGTTCAATGCATGAGACAGGGCTCTCAGGGCTGGTGCAATGGGACGACCCCGAGGGGTGGGATGGGGAGAGAGGTGGGAGGAAAGGTCAGGATGGGAGACACGTGTACATCCGTGGCTGATTCATGGGAATGTGTGGCAAAAACCACCACAGTACTGAAAAGTAATTAGCCTCCAATCAAAATTTTAAAAATGGCAAAAAAAAAAAAAAAGAGAAACTCCTTCTTCTTTACGTGCAGCGGATCCCTGCCTGCATCTGCGGCACGGACGACCCCAGACTGCAGTCGCCCACCTGCCGGACGGCTCCGCCTCCACGCGCGGTCAGCACCGCCTGCCCCCTGTGCTGACGCCGGGGCTCGCCCTCCTCCGCGCCTGCCCCTCCTGGCACACGCAGAGCTCTCCTCCCTCTGTTCACGTCCTGACCCTGGAATTAGGCGTGGCTTCTCTCGTCTCCAGAGCACACAGCCAACCAGACGGCAAGCCCGGAGGGCCCACCTTTCCTCCCACCCCCGGGGGAGCAGCAGGGGTGACGGATGGTCGATCCAGAAAGGGCCTCGCCTCCCTGAGGGTGAGAGCCTGTCCCTGCCTCAGCGCTGGAGCTGCACACGGCAGCTCCTCCACGGACTGGCTTCACTCAGCTTTGCTCTCCGTCTTGGCCTCTGCTCTGGCCACACTGAGCCCTTGGAGACTGTGGACAATGCCCAGCGCACTCCCACACCCAGGCCCTTCCTCTCTCCTCCAAGCAGGATTCCTCCTCCCTGTGCTTTTCCGGCTCCCTCAGCTCCCGCATGTCTGCTCAAATGTCACCTCCTCAGTGAGGCCCTCCATACTACACTATGCATGACCACACCACCCCATGGCTCCTCCACCCCACAGCTCCTCCATCCTGAGGCTCCTCTATCCTGAGGCTTCTCCATCCTATGGCTGCTCCATCCCGAGGTCCCT
>SJYA01007642.1:4834-18094 GCA_006410615.1 Neotragus moschatus | reverse complement strand
CAACCAGTCCATCCTAAAGGAGATCAGTCTTGGGTGTTCATTGGAAGGACTGATGTTGAAGCTGAAATTCCAGCACTTTGGCCACCTGATGTGAAGAGCTGACTCATTTGAAAAGACCCTGATTCTTGGAAAGATTGAGGGTAGGAGGAGAAAGAGGATGACAGAAGATGAGGTGTTGGATGGCATCACCGATTCAATGGACATGGGTTTGGGTTGGTGATGGATAGAGAGGCCGGGCGTGCTGCAGTTCATGGGGTCACAAAGAGTTGGACATGGCTGCGCGACTAAACTGAACTGAACTGAAGTAGCTTCTGGGTCTTAAATGAAAATTACTATATAAATGATAGCTCGTAGAATACACACAAAAATCAACCTCTTTGAGATGCAAATTCTAGGCAGTCAGCTGGCTCACTCACTATTTTACTGCACACTGACTTCACAGAGCACCCAATTCAGATTTATGCCTCAGTAAAAGCAGTCTATAGTATGAGCTTTCAAGGTTGCTTATGAAAGCTGATTTTATACAGCTATTAAATCTAAGAATGCCAGGTTCACAGAATGAAAAGTGGGGTTTTTTACCTTCAAAAAGTATACAAGACTTTCTTTTATACAAAGAATTTAGAAAATTGTACCTCCTCTGGGAAACCCCAGTTGGAAAGATAGTAAAAGAGTGCTCTCTCTTTTTTTTTTTTTTTAAGAGTGCTCTCTTTACATATACATTTTTAAATTATTCAGTTTCAAAAAAGTTCCATTGGTTGTGATTGTATTGAAATTGTGGCTTAATCTGGAGGATAGTGTATATTTCTGCAATGTTGAGTCTCCCTATCAGGAACATGTTATTTCTATGCTAATTCAGGTCTTCTTCTACAGACCTCAGTAAAATTTTGTGACTTTTTGTATTGATCTATAAATGGCACCCCACTCCAGTACTCTTGCCTGGAAAATCCCATGGGTGGNGCTCTCTCTTTTTTTTTTTTTTTAAGAGTGCTCTCTTTACATATACATTTTTAAATTATTCAGTTTCAAAAAAGTTCCATTGGTTGTGATTGTATTGAAATTGTGGCTTAATCTGGAGGATAGTGTATATTTCTGCAATGTTGAGTCTCCCTATCAGGAACATGTTATTTCTATGCTAATTCAGGTCTTCTTCTACAGACCTCAGTAAAATTTTGTGACTTTTTGTATTGATCTATAAATGGCACCCCACTCCAGTACTCTTGCCTGGAAAATCCCATGGGTGGAGGAGCCTGGTAGGCTGCAGTCCATGTGGTTGCGAAGAGTCAGACACGACTGAGCGACTTCACCTTCACTTTTCACTTTCATGCACTGGAGAAGGAAATGGCAACCCACTCCAGTGTTCTTGCCTGGAGAATCCCAGGGATGGGGGAGCCTAGTGGGCTGCCATCTATGGGGTGGCACAGAGTTGGACATGACTGAAGCAATTTGGCATACATTTATTGTTAGGCATATTCCTAGTTGTTTTAAATCTTCTTGCTCTATGAAAGAGTTGGACATGACTGAAGTGACTTAGCGTGTGCGCGCACACACACACACACACACACACACACCCTATGTAAATGGCACTTTTCCCATTTTTTTCCCCAACTGCTGATTATAAGTATCTAGAAAGGCCGTTTAGTTGTAAATTTTTTAACTAGGCACCTTACTGAAATCTTGTTATTTCTAATAGCAAGAATAATTCCAAGACTGGAAAGGGCAGTAGAAATTATCTTGTCCAACCTTCTTATGTATAGATGAGAAGACTCAGACTCAGGGTTGAGTTAAAATGTTAGAGCTCATGAATCTCTAATCATTGCATTTTATAAATACCATATTGTTGTGGAAAAATGAGGTAGTGAGACTGAGACGACAAACTACTAAGGTCGGGCCTCTCAAATCTATACCCTACTGTAGTCATCAACAAATCCAGGGCTTACAAATTTGGTTCAATTTATGGCTTATCCTAAGAGTAATCAGGTCCTAGGGGATCAATTCACTCTCTTCTTCCTGGAAAGAATAATTTATCAACAAAACACCTAATTTAGAAGTTTTACCATGGGAAATCTTGTAATGTTTAGGTCATTGCTGTCTAGTGGCCAGCTCTACCCAGGAAACCAAATTCAAGGTCCCAGAATTACAACAAAGAGAACTGGATGTTTCTATGTGGTATTTACATTAAGATATGGTATTCTGATAGTCTGATAAACTGTTCTGTTCTAGTGCTACTTCTTTCCAAATAATTCTGATTGGCATTATTATCAGAGAAACTTTTCCCCAGGCAGTGGTTGAAATAGTGGTTGAATAATTTTTATTCTAAAAACAGTCACTCCTCCACTCTCTCATGACCAACATGTTGGTGTTAATGAGTCGAGTTTCTCTTAGATTAGTTCTATTTTAATTTCATGCCTCCCTTTTTAGAGAGGGACCTAAGCCCCATGCTGAGATTTATTTAGGCTGTACTTTAATCTTATCAGCACATTTGTAAATCATCTCTTAAGCAGATTACTTCAGAAAATATTTCCATAGATGGTTAAACATTCACGAATATTGAGTTCTTGTTAACTTTCAAGGGCGTGGGTGAGCATGTTTAAAATCTGGTTCCCAAATTTTTACCATATTTGTCTTTTTGGATCCTGTAGCTTCCTTATCAAACACTCCACAGTTTCCTGAGATCAACCATACAACTGACCACTCAGCATAACCCAGAAGAAGTCCATCAGAAGTTACTGAAATTAAGGGAGTGTAGGGATTCTCCATTAATTGGAGTTGCTGAGGAAGCCTGTAAAATAAATAATTGTGCCCACCTGCTCAATCTGTTGTCAGGACTGCAATGAGCAGAACTATTACTCTTGCTTTACATAGCATTTGTCTGAGTAGGCCCAACCAATTGAGCCAGCACATGATTTGAATTTGTTGGATTGGAATTGAAATATGTAGAGTTAGGTTATTGGAAATCTCTGGGCGCTAAAATAGAGAATTGAAATCCCTAAAAGGATTTGAGGTTGAATAAGATTGGAGTTGAGTGCATTTAAGAATTAGGGCAAGCAGCAAAGCTAAGATGTCCTAGATCTGTGCTGAAAAACAGATAAGGTGCTCATAGTTCATTTTATTGGCTGCTGCTTTTGTAGCAGGTGGATCAGCCAGATTTCGGGGCTCACAGGTGACCACATTGCCACATGATGGAAGGTGATGGTGGGTGAAGAGTAATATACAAAGTAGCACCCTCAAGGTCTGCATGCTTGTTCATCTCAGTGTTCACAAGCTAGGATAAGATAGAATTCAGGCAAGCCCTATTGTTGGCGCTTGCTTGCCTCCAGGGCTTATAAAGGTCAGGAGAAATCTAATGAATAAAGGAATTTATAAATAGAGTTGTCTGAAAATGCAAAGGCTATCTTAAGAGACGGTGATTGCTTCTTCACTGGAAGAATTTAAGCAAGGTGGTCAGGGTTGCTGGGGATGATTGCTCTGAGTGGGAGAATGAACCATTTACCTCCCAGTGCTTTTCCAAGTGTGGAATTCTGTAATTTTCAGAACCAAAGTGACCCTGAGAGGCCACGCAAAATCCAGGATGGCTCCCAGCTCAGACATGCCTAGTGGGAGTGGAAGGCAATGTGATTCTTCTCATTTGGGCTTAGTTTGATTGAGTCTGATCCCTCTGTGACTCACTCTCCTTAGACCCAATAAAACCCCATTTAACATGAGAAAACCACTTGACAACTTTAGTTGTTAACTCCCAGTTCAGTCTCAAAGCCAGTGCTTCCTGGGGATATGTGGGCACCAGGAGCCTCATATGGGAGTTACTTGAGCTCCTACAGCTTGTTGACCTGGTAGCACTAGAGATGTTCTGCCTCCGGCTATGAAGCCGAGTAATGGAGCACAGGCCAGCAGCAGGGAGGCGGCACGTAGAGCCAGAAAATCCCTTGGCATTAGGATTTGAGGTTGTGTAAGTCACAGGTTGTCCCCACTTTCCGGCTGCCACATGTGTATCTGATGAAGTAGTTCAGCTAAGGAGAATGTCTCTTTGGGTTGGTTTTAACTGAGAGATGTACAGATCCCAGATAAATCATCAGATAAAGTGTATTCTTGATGGCAGTTGTCTTGATAAAATTATTAGAAGGAGACCTCTTATAACGTGTTATTCAGAAAGGATTTCCTTGGTCTGATTTTCTTAATGAACTCACCAATTGCTGGTCTTTATTCTTTTTTCAAGTTCACATCTGAAAAAGTTCAAGTTCATCTTTTCCTTTTATATCTGATCTCCTATTTAGAAGCCAGGACCTGTGCTAGGGCTTTAGAGGATACAGAAATTATGTAGGCATTTTCACACTTGCCAAGAGGGGTGAAGTTGAGAAAAATAATTATAGTACAAGAACAACTATTAGTTTTAGGGAAATAATGTCAACCAAATGGTATGGGAGTTGGACTGGGAGAAATATTATTTTTGGATCAGGGAAGCAGAGAAACATCATTGAGAAGTTCATGGGATTTGAACAGGCCTTTGTAAGTTAACCTTTGAAAGATTTTGACTGATACAGAGTAGGGCGTTAGCCTTGGAAGGAACAGTGTGAGCAATGGCATAGATGCACGAAAGCATGGGCCACATAGAGGGAAAAGTACATAGGCCATTTTGAATAAAGATAAATAGTGGAAAAAGAAAGATGAAAGAATAGTTTGTGTTCAAACTAGAGCATCTTGTATGTGTGGCTGAACTTCATTCAGTAACCCATGGGAAGCCACTGAAGGTTTCTGAGCTGGTAAGAAGTCATGACCATTGTCTGCTCTAGGGCAGCAGTGGACAGTTTATAAAGTTGGAAGCAAATCACAGGAAATTGAATCCAGGAGTAAGTATAAAGAATCTGATATATTAGAGGGATTACAAAGGAGTTAGTAGCTTCAGGAGACCCTCAGATGAAATTTATAGAATCTGACAGGTTATCAGAGGAGGAACAGATGGTAACTCTTAAATTTTACAAACAAGTTACAGAATAAAAAGGCAGAGGAGCAGATATGCTAACTAGCAGAGAAGGTAAGCAACATCATTTTGGAATATGTTTATCCTGAGATGCAAATGACCACCTAAGAGGAAATGTCCAATTGTTTAAGTTTGGAACTAGAGATAGCTTTAGGAGCCAGGGCTAGAGATGCAGTGAGAGGATATGATATCATACATAACTCAGGGAAGAACCCACACAAAAAACAGGGATAGGAACAGTGCCTTGGAGGAAGTTCACCTAAATATGTGCTGCTGCTGCTGCTGCGTCACTTCAGTCGTGTCCGACTCTGTGTGACCCCATAGACGGCCTTCTACAAGGCTCCTCGGTCCCTGGGATTCTCCAGGCAAGAACACTGGAGTGGGCTGCCATTGCCTTCTCCAATGCATGAAAGTGAAAAATGAAAGTGAAGTCACTCAGTCATGTCCAACTCAGCGACCTCATGGACTGCAGCCTACCAGGCTCCTCTGACCATGGGATTTGTGCAAGGCACTGTAAAAAAAATACTTGATATACTTTATCTTATATAGGGGGCTTCCCAGGTGGCACTAGTGGTAAAGAATCTGCCTGCCAGTGCAGGGGATGTAAGAGACCTGGTTTCGAGTCATGGGTCAGGAAGATCCCCCAGAGGAGGAAATGGCAGGCCACTCCAGTATTCTTGCCTGGAAAATTCCATGGACAGAGGAACCTGTCAGGCTCCTCTGTGTTGCAAAGAGTCCTTGCAACCAAGGTGAAGTGATTATGCTCATGTGAGAGAGAAGGAGAAGTTCAGAGTGATTATCTCACCAGACCAAGGTCATACATTTGATAGTGCTGCCTCCAGGGATTAGCGTTGCTGCTGCTGCTGCTGCTAAGTCACTTCAGTCCTGTCCGACTCTGTGATACCCCATAGATGGCAGCCCACCAGGCTTCCCCTGTCCCTGGGATCCTCCAGGAAAGAACACTGGCGTGGGTTGCCATTTCCTTTTCCAATGCATGAAAGTGAAAAGTGAAAGTGAAGGTGTTCAGTGATGTCCTGTCAGCCTAATTCCACTACATCACACTGTTGTTCAGTCGCTACTTCAGTTCAGTTGCTCAGTCGTGTCCGACTCTTTGGGACCCCATGAACCACAGCACTCCAAGCCTCCCTGTCCATCGCCAACTACCAGAGTCTACCCAAACCCATGTCCATTGAGTTGGTGATCCCATCCAACCATCTCATCCTCTGTCGTCCCCTTCTCCTCCTGCCCTCAATCTTTCCCAGCATCAGGATCTTTTCAAATGCGTCAGCTCTTCACATCAAGTGGCCAAAGTATTGGAGTTTCAGTTTTCAGTCGCTAAGTCATGTACGACTGTACGACCCCATGGGCTGCAGCATGCCAGGTCTCCCTATTTCCAACTGTCTCCCAGAATTTGTCCAGTCTGTCATCTTCTTCTCCTGCCTTCAACCTTTCCCAGCATCAGGGTCTTTTCCAATGAGTTGGCTCTTCGCATCGGATGGCCACAGTATTGGAGCTTCAGCTTCAGCATCAGTCCTTCCAGTGAGTATTCAGGGTTGATTTCCTTGCTGTCCAAGAGACTCTTAAGAGTCTTCTCCAGCACCACAAGCACCACCAGCACAAGAAAGCATCAATTCTTCAGTGCTCTGCCGCCTTTATGATCCAACTCTCACATCTGTACATGACTACCACATCACACTGCAGAGCTGTCAAAGAGGCGTGGAGAAAAACCATAATTAATTGTCATGTAAACAAGGGAAGAGAAGACTAAATGTCTTAATGAACTATGGTGTGACCGTGGGAGTAGAAAAGATGGGGGTGAGGAGGTGAAATATTTTCCGTGATTCCCAGTAGTTGCAGCTTTTGTTGGTAATTTGTGTTAAGACCACATAGATGCCAGTGTTAGGTACACTGAGAGAGGCTGTTTAAGGACTAGCTAGAGGTTAAGTTCCATCTATAAACATACATTTTCACTTGCTCAAGTAAGCACTTACCCCAGAAGCACCAACTGATCGTCTAACATTTTTTTAGCAGGAGAAACTATTTTTTCCATTTAGAATATAGAAAAATCCCAGATAAAGTCAGAGTTATTCAAGTTGAAGGAGAGGAAGTCCCTTCTCCTTTCTCCCCTCTATCCTTAATCTGGTTCAGAATAGGGTTCTGAAACCTCCTTGCTGTATATAATAGCTTTTGGAAAAAAAAAACCTGCTTTCCATTAAAATTTGGCCAGGCGGGGAGTGATAAAGGGAAATGACAGGTATTGCCTTTTATTATAGATGAGAAAAGCTAGAAAACTGAGGGGAAGTGTCATTTGTTTGTGCTGTGCTGTGCTTAGTTGCTTTAATCGTGACCGACTTTGCAACGCCATGGACGGTAGCCTGCCAGGTTCCTCTGGCCATGGGATTCTCCAGGCAAGAGTACTGGAGTGGGTTGCCATTTCCTCCTTCAAGGGATCTTCCCGACCCAGGTATCAAACCCAAGTCTCTTATGTCTCCTGCGCTAGCGGGTGGGTTCTTTACCACTAGCACTACCTGGGAAGCCCAAGTACAGATAATTTAGGAATCCAGCTTAGAATAATACAGGGGTGTCCAAGCTTCCCAGTAGTCAGCACTCTTTCTATTACCTCACTCTTGCTCCCAATTTTAAAACAAATAAAGTTTGTTTAAAAAAGAACATAGCACTTAGTTTCTAAGATTCCATTGAACAGATACTTGTTATCTACATGTATGTGTAAAATAGTCAAGACCAGCTTAGTAAAACACTGACTCACTTTTATAGACTGAAAGAAAGGGAAAATAAATTATCCCAAAGCCCCAGTGTTACACTACCTAATAAGGAACTTTCTCTGCAAGACAGCAAAATTACAAGTGCCAGGAGATTATGTGGACTCCAACATTTGTTCAGACCCAAATTAAAACTCTAGGCAGACAAGAGGGGGTTCTGTAGTACACAGTTGCTTTACAAAGCCTGTCTTATAGGCTGAGCCGATAACTCCTGGGGAAGACCATGAGTTTGAAAATAAAAGCAGTGGCTAAGAAACTGTTCTGTTTTGCAGGATTTTTTCTGTTCCATTGTGTTTGAAGTTTTGTTTTATATTCATCCTATATTCTTTTTGCTTTAAACCACTTGAAACCAAATCCAAGTTAATTGAAAGATTATGAGGGATCCATGAACCACCTTTAGAAGAAGCAGATTGCAGACAAGGGTTTTGAAGCTCTCTTCATTTTCCCTATTTAAAGGAAACAATTTTAAAATACACACACAAACACGTACACAGAATTTGACAAGTTCCCAGAAGCCAGGAAATCAGACATAGGAAACTGAAGGAGATCTAGCCATCTAAGTGGCCTCATAGACTAGTAGATATTTCAACCTCTTCCTTCCCCAACCACAGGTTTAAAGTTACTAAGTTTAGAAGATATTTGTTTTCATAGAGTGTTTTCCTGTCAGAAAGAATTTATGGTTGAAATAAGGGAGGAGTAAGGCAAGGACTACCACTAAGAAGAGAGGTGTAGTGTGGAGTTCTGGCAGTTTTCAGTCTGTGCCTTTTAAAAGCCTTTCAGGGTAAGACTTGCTTTTTATTTTTATTTTTTAGTATAGGTGCGGTTGCTCAGTCGTGTCCAGCTCTTTGCGACCCCATGGACTATAGCTTACCAGGCTTTTCCGTCCATGGGATTTTCCAGTGAAGAGTACCAGAGTGGGTTGCCATTTCCTTCTCCAGGGGATATTCCCAAACCAGGGATCAAACCTAAGTCTCCTGCATTGCAGGCAGACGCTTTACCCTCTGAGCCACCAGGGCAGCCTTTAGTACAGGTGCTTCTATTGAGTTTTTTAAAAAGAGAAGAAAGAATAAAGCAGAAAACTTCTATTACCTTTGCTGAGATTCATGGGGGGTGGGGATTGAGACAGGGGAGCACTGATTTCTGGGGTAACTCTGGGGATTTGTGCATCGGCTATAATAGCTAACACAGAGAAACCTTAATGGAGTAGACTGGAAGCATCCATGGTTTTACACAACTGTTTTGGGGAAATATAGCTCTTCTTTTAGTCCAGGGATGATGGGCACATCTCTTCTATGTGAGAGTCCTTCCCTCAGATTCTCATAAGCATTCAAGTCAACCCAGGATTTGTTCCTTCGTTGGTAAAGAGCTCTCTTCTCTGGAAGACAGATTTGCTTTTTGAAAGTCAGTAATGACTGTGTGCATGCTGTCTGTGGTATTCTAGTACTGAGTCATTGGCTATGTTTGTATCACAAATATGCCCTTGCTAGACTACACTGTGTTTTAGTTTATGTAGTTTTCAGGCTATGCTAATTATAAAGACTCTCTCTAATACTTTGCAGTTTATAAATTCGCTAGTTTTTATATATAAGTGTGGGGAGGGTACAGGACACTGGCAGTACAGAATCACAGCTGTGGCTTGGGGGAACTTGAAGTTGGTTTGCAGTGTGATGCCAGTTGGAACTCTAATCTAATAGATTGGTAGATCAGTACCACACCCTCCACCCCATTTCTATGTTAGGCAGCTCATTTCAAAGCCTAGGCAGCTTGGAGGTTATCAGTTCGAGGTGGGACCTTTCATGTCTACCATTAGATTCTTATGTCTAAATGAAAGAACTTTTGTTTCTATAACTGTCTTATAAAGGCTGGTATTATTACTTCTTCTCCTTGATGACTTATTTATGACTCTGTTTTTCAATCTTCTTTTTAAAATGTTTTTATTTCCCTCTCCCAAATTTTTAGTAATTGTAAAGGGAAAAATAGTAAGTTTGCAGTGGGAAGTTCTGGCAGACACCAGCTTAGCTAAGCATTCCAGGTTCACATCACTAGAAGTGCATGTGACAGCATGTCCCCCCTGATATGACACAATGAGAAGGGCACACCAAACTCAAGTTCTATAAGAGCTGGCCAGTACCCTTCAACACTGTCAAGATTATGAAAAGCAAGGGAAGAATGAGGAACACTCACAGGCTGAATGAGGCATACAAGTAACTAACATGGGATCCTGGATTAGGTCCTGGAGCAACAACATGACCACATTAGTGGGAAGAATTGGAAATAAATAAAAATTTTCTATACTTTGGTTAATAGTATTATACCAAGGTTAATTTCTTAGTTTGTTCATTGTTTTAAGGTTATATAAGATATTAACATAAGAAGGTGGGTGGAGAGTATATGGAAATCCTCTATATACTATTTTTGGAGCTCTTTTGTAAGTTTAAAATTATTGCAAAATAAAAATTTTAATGTAATAACCTGAATTGACTTTCCTGAGTAAGAGGGGAGGAGTATTTCCTACCTGATATGTTCACTTTCCTGGAGAGGGAAATGGCAGCCCACTGCAGTGTTCTTGCCCGGAGAATCCCATGGACAGAGGAGCCTGGCAGCTGCAGTCGGACATGACTGAGCGACTCAGCCACCACTGCCATGTTCACTTTAATTTTTCAGTTCTTTTGTTATTATCATATATGGAATATATATAAAGTTTATAACAAATTGTGAGTTCTAAAGAATAACACCATGAGCACGAGTGTAGCTTGGAGTTCTCAGTATGCTTTTTCCATCCCACTTCCCCACCCTTTCCCTACCTCTGTCCTGAATTTTGTATTTTTCATGCCCTTGTTTTTCTTTATAGATTTACCTTGAACGTATTTATCCCTGATGATATAGTTTTGCATGATCTTTATGTAAGTGTAATAATACTTTATGTATTCTTTTGCAGTTTGTTTTTTCCCTAAATATTATATTCCTGAAATTTAACAATGTTAATATGCATAACTTAGCTCACTCATTTTCACTACTATGTAGCCTTCCATTTTATGAACATACCACAAGTTACTTCTCTCTTCTACCATTATAGCCATTTGGTTGGTTTCCAGTTTTGCCGTTGAGAGCAGTGCTAGCGGCATACATCCTTGTATGTGATGTATTATGACAGTTTCCCTTGGGTATATTCATAAAATGGACTAGCCGGGTTATAGGGTAAATGCTCCATCAGCTTTATCAGATAAGGCCAAATTGTTTTCCAAAGTAGTTGTCCAATTTTTAATATCAGCAACAGTGTATAAGTGTGCCATCCAGCCATCGCATCCTCTGTCGTCCCCTTCTCCTCCTGCCCCCAATCCCTCCCAGCATCAGAGTCTTTTCCAATGAGTCAACTGTTCGCATGAGGTGGCCAAAGTACTGGAGTTTCAGCTTTAGCATCATTCCTTCCAAAGAACACCCAGGGCTGTAGGCATGTATATTAAAATGTTAAAATATTGACATTTATTGACTGACTACTTTTTTACTGTGGGAGACATCATACGTTATTTAATCCTCTCACAGCTCTTCTTCTTAGCCCTCTAATGGAAACTAATGTTGTATTTAGTTTCTCATGCATAATTACCCCTAAACCTCTCTCTGGCAAATTTATTCCTTATCAAGTTTTTACTCCATCTTGTATCTGCTTAATTTATTTTCTTTTTTTTTTTTTAATAGTCTCATTGTAGGAGAAATTTGAGACATGAAGTGGTTAATAACTTTTCTCAAGTCACATTGTTATTTTTTATTTTTGAAGAAAATGTTCTTTATTACTAATGCAGTAAAGACCTCAAACATGTCGTTGATTAGTGGCAGACTTTGATATGAAACCCAGTTCTCTGCTCCTAATCCTTTTTTTTTTTGCTCCTTCTCTTCCGTTTTTCCTCCCACATTGCATTTCTTCTTCCCTTCCCTCACATTTTTCCACTCCTCCTCTGAATTTAACAGCTTAACTGTACTTTCCAGTTGGCTGCTATGTTATGTGATGTGCATGCAAAGAGCATCAGAGGATTGGGTGAATGCCTGGTTCTAGCTAAATACTCATTAGTCAGGTCCCTGGCTGGCTGTTAAATGTCATAGCCATTTCACATTCCAAGCTGTACTGCTTGTGTGCGTTTAGCCAAGCTACCCTCTCAAAGCTGCTGATGGCCCTGTGGGATTTGAACCTACTGTGGGGGTTCCTGAGATCTCTCAGGGTGCCTCAAGAGTGGTGATGCTAAAATAGCTAATTTTGGTTAGGAGCATACAGATTCTGCTGGCAGAAGAAACAGACCTTAGATTGGGGTACAAAACTTGCAGCACATGTGAATTTTTTTGGCATACACAGTATTTCATTTTACTTTTAAAAAAATTTGGATACTTTTATAGAAAGCATGCACTGATCAAATTGTCACAATAACCAGCACTTCATTTCTCATTTTACATCCAACTATTATTAACTCACTGGTGCCTAAAGTTAGTCCTAAATTTTGGAATTATCTGTTGCACTAGATATAAAATATTTGTATCTATATTAGATGAAAATTCATAAGTTAACTGCTGCCCGCTGGAGTTATAGAATATTCCAGTCAATAAAAAACTAATCAAAGGTATAGGCCCAGAACTTCACTGAAAGATCACCCAATAATTTCTTTTTCCTGTTTCCAAGTTTCAGCTAATTTTTCTGACAAATTATAGTTATCAGCTTAGATTTGGTTGCTAGAAAGTGGAATTTATTTCCCAAGTTTTAAAACTATGACTTTATGATAAGGATGTTTGAAATGAATTCTAAAATTTAGCATATGTATTTTTAGAGGTAGATTTATTTTGGATTTTAGATGTCAAGGTCCAAGTTTCTTCAATTCAGTTCAGTTCAGTCACTCAGTTGTGTCCGACTCTTTTTGACCCCATGAACTGCAGCACGCCAGGCCTCCCTGTCCATCACCAACTCCCGGAGTTCACTCAGATTCACGTCCATTGAGTCAGTGACGCCATCCACCCATCTCATCCTCTGTCATCCCCTTCTCCTCCTGCCCCCAATCCCTCCCAGCATCAGAGTCTTTTCCAATGAGTCAACTCTTCACATGAGGTGGCCAAAGTACTGGAGTTTCCGCTTTAGCATCATTCCTTGCAAAGAAATCCCAGGGCTGATCTCCTTCAGAATAGACTGGTTGGATCTCCTTGCAGTCCAAGGGACTCTCAAGAGTCTTCTCCAACACCACAGTTCAAAAGCATCAATTCTTTGGTGCTCAGCCTTCTTCACAGTCCAACTCTCACATCCATACACGACTACTGGAAAAACCATAGCCTTGACTAGACGGACCTTAGTTGGCAAAGTAAGGTCTCTGGTTTTGAATATGCTACTTAGGTTGGTCATAGCTTTTCTTCCAAGGAGTAAACGTCTTTTAATTTCATGGCTGCAGTCACCATCTGCAGTGATTTTGGAGCCCAGAAAAATAAAGTCTGACACTGTTTCCCCATCTATTTCCCATGAAGTGATGGGACTGGATG
>SJYA01007641.1:6233-17825 GCA_006410615.1 Neotragus moschatus | reverse complement strand
GTTCCCTTGGGGACCCCGGTCTGGCGGTCTGGGTGGGATCTTGGGAGTAGCCCCCTCCCACCTTCCAGACTCAAGGCAAATCATGCCCCTCATCTTGCCCAGATTGTATCTGCTTCTCCTAGCCCCACGTCCAACCTCTGGCAGGGTTCTGGGCTGCCACAGGCATCCTTTTCCCATGCTGCAGTCAGAAGGACCTTTCCAAAATGCAAACTAGCTCATGATTCTCCCTGCTGCAGATCCTTCCCAAGGGAGGCTTCAAGGTACTGGCCTGGCCTTCAAGGCCTTGCCCAGCTCGGCCCCTGCCCACCTCTCCAGCCTCCTCTTCACCCTCTCCCTGCCCCACAGCTACAACCAAGCTGTTAGGATTCTCCCCATCCCTCTGCCCCAGCTATTCCTTCAGTCTGGAATGCCCTTGCTGCTGCTTGCTTTGTTTCTCCCGGAATACTCCTGCTCGTACAGCAAGGCCCAGCGCAGAGGGCCCTCCTCCAGGCAGATTTCCCCAATATCCCAGCTGTTGTTGGTTTCTCCTCTTGGGCCTAGTCCTGCTCACGCTGGACTGCTCAGACTCCTCTCCTAACCTGGAACCTGTCAGCCAGCAGCCTCTGTGGCTCCCCTGGCTTCCTCTCACTGTACACCCAGGAGCTCAGAAAAGCCTGGGTCATAGGTCTTCTCCCCTCACAGCCCTAACATTCTGGCCCCCACTCAGAGGGTCATTGTCATGACCCAGGTCACTCCCCCCAAAGACAAGGCACAGTGTGAGATAAAGATGGAGAGAGACTTGTTCATGCATTCACTTCCTTCCCTAGCTTGCACTGTTAGAGGCAAGATCCTGCCCCCACCCTCCGCCATGGTTGTCTCCTACCAAGCTCTGCAGCCCTGCAGACAAGACCCCTCTAGCCACCAACCTGTTGTGCCAGAGTCAGGAAATCCAGCCTAGGCACCCAGGCCCATGACCACAGCCTGAGCACAGGGCTTCCCCCAGTCAATACTCCACTAATCACCCCACTCCCAGCCATTATCTTACCTTCTGCTTCCCCAGCTGCCCGGACTCTTGGGCAGGCACACACTTGGCAGACTGTGACTATGATGTCATTTCCCGCAAAGACAACATCTCCATCCTCCCTCTCTCCAGGTGACAAAGCAGTCACCTCCCTCTCTTCCAGCCTCCCATCCTATCTATAGCTCTGCCCCTAGCAAAGTCCCCTCATCCTACAAGTCCCTGCTCAGATGTCCCCCTTCCAGGATGCCTTCCAGGCAGGTCCCTTGCTCCCCATCCCAGATTCCCCATCTCTTTGTCTCAGCCCTGACAGTGCTGGGCAAAGGCCTCTCCCAGACTGGGAGCTGCCTGAGAGCGGGGGCACAGCATCTCTGGGCACAGGGANTCCTACAAGTCCCTGCTCAGATGTCCCCCTTCCAGGATGCCTTCCAGGCAGGTCCCTTGCTCCCCATCCCAGATTCCCCATCTCTTTGTCTCAGCCCTGACAGTGCTGGGCAAAGGCCTCTCCCAGACTGGGAGCTGCCTGAGAGCGGGGGCACAGCATCTCTGGGCACAGGGATGGCACTGGACGTAGCTTGCTGGGTGAAGGAGGACAGAAGGAGGCTGACCTGATGAGAACCCAGAAGGAGGGTGGAGACGTGAGAGGCACAGGCTGGGCCAGGATCAGGAGGGCACAAGGAGGCAGACACCAGACACTTGTGGAGCTGGAAGAACACGTGGCCTGGGCCTCCTCTGCCCCTGCCCGGCTTTTTTTTCCTCCTTGGCACTTACCACAGTCCTCCAGGTGACATATTTTACTAGTCATTTCACTAATTTGCATAGTTTACTAATCACATTATGCTGATTGTCTCATCCTCCCTTGAAGACAAGGATTTGGGTTTGTTTGAGTGAGTGAGTGAATGAAAGAATGAACGAATTGGCAAAGGGGTCTGGGCCTCAAAGACACCCCTGGAGCAGGGAATTAGGAAAAGCAGGGAACCTCAGGATGGGAACCAGGGATCAGAAGCTCCTGAAATCACATGGGCATTTTCTGGGGGTGGCCTGGGCACTTCCCTAAGACTTTCAGCCAAGAATTTACCAAATTCTCAGGAGACGTCCTTATCCCATAAAGGGCAAGTCTTAGACCTCATCCTGGCCCTCTGTCCTCCCACACAGAGAAACAGGCCCAGAAAGGAAGCAGGCCCTGGACCAGGTCCTCTCAGAGCTTTCTTCAGGAAGGGAGGCGCCCTGGCCTCTCCGAGGACGCCCATCAGAGAACCGCCCCGCCTTGGGGTCTCTTTGCCAGCCGCACCTCCACCCCACCACCTGCCATCCACCTGACCCCCAGGCCAGGCCTCGCTCAGCCCACTCACCAAGGCTGAAGAGAATGAGGAACTTGAGGCAGACGAACTCCTGGCGGTCCAGCTGCAGAGCGTGCAGCTGCAGCACCAACTCCTGCGCCCGAAGCACCAGGCTGTGCAGCAGGGAGCCCGCCTGGGCGGCCACTGTGGTCAGCTCCACCTGGGCGGGCGCAGGGCAGAGTCAGCGCCGCGAGGGGAGGGCATGCAGGGCAGGCACTGGTCGGAGGCTGGGGGTCAGGGGTGCCCCGCCTAGGGGCGGAGCCGGGTGGGAAGGCCTCTTCTCAAGTCCCCGCACCCCGCCCCCACCCCTCCCAGGATCCCAGCTCTGCTCCCTGCATGGAGCCAAGCCCCACCTCCCCACCCACGCAGCAGAGCTGACATCAGGCAGGTGGGTGCAGAGGGAGAGCTGAAGGGTCCTTCATGCACAAAGAGCGGCCACCAGATCCCGTGGTGCAGCAGCACTCACTCCCGTGGTGCAGTGAGTGCCACCTTGTGCTGGGTGTGGGGGCGGGGGCCGGGTGGCTCTGCCCGGAAACACGTGGATGCGGCCCCATGACTGCCCTGGGACCACACGTGGACACCTGGACGGGGGCTGTGGCTATACCTCAGCTCGCACACGTGGACACCTGGACGGGGGCTGTGGCTATACCTCAGCTCGCATTCACACACATGGAGGGACACACTCACAGGGCACACACACACACACACACACACACACACACACACACTGTCCTCTGGTCACATCACAAGGTAACACACATACGTCCACACGACCGTGTATATGTTCCCACTGACATGGTGACGGGCAGGTCTCAACATCCACCCACTTACGTGTGTGGAGATATCTGCACAATAAAATACAGGTGCAGGGCGCACACACACAGTCCCATGGCCTCAGAGCTGTCCACCCACTTGCTGGCAGGGGCCAACACTCCTGCCTCACACTCACTTCACGTGCACTCACAGGTGGCCTCAAATTTACCCCCTTATGACCAGCTTTCTTCTGGCCATGGATGGCTTGAGACACGCAGGTGAGGACAGAGGATGAAGACAAAGGGCTTGGGGTGGAGGTAGGGGGTGGGGACCAGGGCCGTAGTCTCCGATCTCCACTTCACCCCAACTCCAAGCACCTGTGAAACCCACTCCCCCTCTTGTATCCACACCTCCGACACACACCAGGAGTGATGCTCCCTCCATAGGTTAGACCCTGGGCATCAGCCTCCCTTTCCTTCCTTCTCCTTCCCTCCATTTTCCCTCCACCCTGTCTCAGCCCCCCTTTGAATCGTGCCCTTCCAGGTCCCAAGTATTCTGAGCAGTGGGTGGCTACCTTCGTTTCCTCTTCACCACCCATCCTGCCATTTCCTCAAATACAACCTGGCTGTGAACTTCCCCACTTAAAACTCTTCTGATGCTCCCTGTTTGACTTCAGGAGCCAACCCAACCCCACCATGTCTCCCATCCTGGGGTCCCTATTTTTCCCACTCTACGAGTGCCCAAATTCTGACTCTGAGCTCTTTGGGGCCCAGACCCCTTTGCCCATCCATCCATCCATTCAGGATTTAGAACCTGCAAGCCGCTAGCCAGCCCTCCAGCTTTATCTCGTACCTCATCTCAGCCCCACAGGGCGCCTCCTCTCCAGACCCTCCTCCCAGTGGCCGCCCCCCAACCCGCCCCCGCCCCCGGCAGCTCCGCAGTCCTAACCTGCCTCTGAGCTTGACTCACGCCATCTCCTCTGCATGTGTGGATGTGGGGACTGTCCCGCCACCCCTGTCGCTGCCCGACCAGCCCTTATTCACTCTCTCACTACTCACTGCCACCGCCACCTCCTCCCAGAGCCTTCCAGACCCTCCCCACAGCTCTGAGTTGCTCCCCCAGAACGGGGCTCCCGGGAGCTGGCTCCTCTCCAGGTCAAAGCTAGGGCTGGTCGGAGGGCGGTCGGGCTGGTGAGCATCCCGTGAAGCTGGGGAAAGGGCTGATATTCAGTGGTGCCTAGGGCCAGCCTTGGAGAGGCCTGGGATCTCTTCTGGGCCCAGAATTCTGGAAGGGCATGGATGGGGGGGTGGGCGGGGGAGCACAGTAGGGTCTGGTCACCTCCTGCCCTGTGACCAGCAGGATGCTGCTCTCCTTGCCATGCTGAATCTGGCGGTAGATGTGGTCGAAAACCAGCAGCTCGCTCCAGCAGCTCTGCAGCAGTGTCATCTGGTCGGCCACCTGCAGGGAAGAGGCACACTGGGTCCAGGGTCCAGTCCTGCTGGGGACCTTCCCCTTGCCCCTCCCTGCGTTCAGACGCTCAGTGGCGCACGTGACCCAGGCAAGTTGCCCCGCCTCTGGGTCCAGTCTGCCCATCTGTCTTCCTCATCAAAGTAAGGTACAGGTCTGGCAAAATAATAAGAGGGTCCAGTGGAGGCCCGCTAGACTTGGCTGGGCCTGGCTGCAGGCCATGTCTCTGCCTCTTCAAGCTGTATGACCTTAAGCAAATTCTGTCACCTTTGTGGGCCTCAGTTTTCTCATCCGGAAAGTGGGCAAAGTATTAGAAGGTGGTCCGGCATATGTTAAGCCCTCAGTAAATGTTAGCGAATAATGTCCACCAATGGAGAAGGAAATGACAACCCACTCCAGTATTCTTGCTTGGAGAATCCCATGGACTGAGGAGCCCGGTGGGCTGCAGTCCACAGGGTCACAAAGAGTCGGACACGACAGAGTGACTTTACTTACTTAATGTCCACCGAAACAACGTGTGAAGGATTCCTTCAAGTGCAAGGGACATCAGTGTTACTTTTCAATGTGCCCATTTGGCTTGTGGTCACATCTCTAGCAGCCTCACCCACTCCAAAAGGAGCCGTGTCAGAGGGCTTCCCCTGGGTCTTGTGCAGAACCTTCAAGCTCAAGCCTGCAGCCCAGCCCAGGGAATGAGCAGTTGGCTGGCAAGGGTCTAATCGGAAGGAGGAACAGAAGGGTGCATAGGGCTGATTCTAGTCCCTAGGCTGTACTCGGGGGCACTCCGTGTGAGGGCAGGCACAGTCTTCCAGCATGGCAATCGCCACACTCTAGCCTGACAGTGACAAGTGGGACTCAGCACCATGGGATGCCAGAGCCAGAAGGGCCCTCGGGGCACCCCCAGCCTACACTATTTCCAGTTGAAGAATCTGCCACTCAGAGAGGGCAAGGGACTCTCCAGGAATCAGAGAGAAACAGCCAGGCCAGAGCCATGGCCGGCATTCTTGGTCCACAGCTCACAGCAGTGACAACAATTGAACCCTTCTGGGTGTTCAGAACAGTACTGGGTGCAGTGTGTCATCCTGGGAGCACACAGGGCAGACTCCAGTCCTTCTCAGCATCTGTGGCTCACAGACCAGCCACCATCTACCCAGCAGGCATTCCCTGGGCACCTTCCTGGGCCGTGCCCTGCAGTGAATGCAAACTATAACATCTAGTCATGTTGTTACAGCTCCACAAGTGTTTGTGGTAAGTACTGCTGTTATCCCCAATCTACAGAAAAAAGGGGGGTTCGCTGGTAGTTCAGATGGTAAAGAATCTGCCTGCAATACAGGAGACCCGGGTTTAATCCCTGGGTTGGGAAGATCCCCTGGGAATGGCTACCCACTCCAGTATTCTTGCCTGGAGAATTTCATGTATAGAGAAGCCTAGAGGGCTACAGTCCAAGGGGTCACAAAGAATCAGACACCAAGGAGAAAGGACACTGAGCTCAGAGAGATCAACTAACTTACCCAAGGTCACACAACTCTTTCTGGTTCATTTGTGCTTTTAACCACTAGGTATGGAGGAAGCCGCACCCTTGCCACCCCAGAGTTCAGGGCATGTTCACTACCGCCCCCAAAAAGCCTCCCCCTCCTCCCGACTTGGCAACTACAACCTCTGATGGTACTACTCGTGTCTCTTCTTCATATCTTCCCTGATAACCTGTGGGGTCTGCGAGGGCAGGATCGGTATCCAGCTCATCTCTGGGCCCCCAGAAGAGGGGGGTCAGTTTTGCTTGATGAACAAATATGTGTTCCTGAGACATACACAGGCAGCCCAGAGGAACCGCCCTCAACCCGGAGGCCAGAGGCGTCCAGGCAGCCCCAGACCTGACCAGCAGCTGGGTGGGGGGGGCGCGGGTGGAAGCCCCTCTTCCCTCTGCTCTGCTCTTCTCCTGGGGGTGGCCCTGGAGCCAGTCCTCAGACAGACAGAAGGAGAGAAAAGGGGACAAAGAACAAAGCAAGCTGCCGGACACACAGACAGGTTCCTCCAGGACTCGCCTGCCCAGCCCTTCCCAGCCCGCACGGCTGAGAATAAGAGGAAGGGTCTGTCTCTACCCTGCTCTGCCTTCCCATCCTCCTGACACCTCATGTCAAGAACCCACCACTCCCTCTCCTCTCCCAGCAGAAAGTCCGCCCTAGAGCCTCATAACTGTCTGAACAAAAAAACCCTGGGCCGGTGGAAGCCCAGGCTCAGGCAGAAGTAGGTCTGAATGGAGAGGAGAGGCTGAGGAGGCAGGGGCACCCCGCCTTATCTCACCTCAGGAAGTGGCCAGCCCCCAGAGAGCCTGCCCACCCCTTCCAAGGAGGAAGGCAAGGCTCAGCAAGCACCTTGGCCAGGCCACGCTCCCTGTCACCCCCTGCTGGGGAGTCACACTGGCCCGCTTTGGCCAACCCAGATGGAGACAGAGGGTGTGCAGGGATGGGGTCTGCCCGCCGCCCTCCCCACCCCACTGGGGCCCTCGGGAGCAGACACCCTTGTGCCTGAATGAAGGGAACAGGGGGTGAGGAGATGGAAGCACATGAGATAAGGGGAGAATTAGAAGATAAGCTGGCTGAGCTTTGGGCAGAAAGCAGAAGGGGTCACAGTGACCCGGCTGGCTGAGCCCCGGGAGCAGACTCTGTACCCAGACCTCGACCTGGGAGTGGGGGCAGCCCTGCCATGGGGGTGGAAGGAGGGCAGGCAGAGAGATGCGCCTCAGAGGCTGGGCTTCGGCGCCCTGTGCCTTCTGGTTCCCACTTAGCCACACACCCGGCCCTGGTTTCCTATTCTGAGAGATGGGAAAAATAAATCCTCTCTCTTTTGGTTACAGAAAACAGCAGCGTCAGTTGTGAGGATCCCCAGGTGAGTTATTCCAGAGACACTGCCCCCCTCGCCTGGGTTCCTCTCCCCATCAGCTAAGCAGCTGTGCCTTCCAGGCACTTCACTCTCACTTTGCCTAGACGGTCACACAAAGATACCAAACTCCAAACATTCCGCACACAGAGGAAAGCGCGCACACACACACACACACATACACACACACACACACACACACTCCCCTTTTCATTAAAAGGAAAATCACAGGGCCAGTTCCTCTCCATAGGAAAGCAGGTGGCAAAGGGGCTCACTTAACCAAAGAGAGCTGGTCTTCACCTTCCGCGGGCTTCTGCCTAAGCAAAAAGTTCTTCCTCTACCTTCACCCCAGCAATCAGGACATTTGCAGTCTCAGCCCAGGGGTCCTTCATCAGCCAGGCCTGTCTGCAGGGCCCACCAGCCGCCCACCCCTCCTGCTGGTCCGCCACAAATCTTCCTGGAGCCTTGACACTTTGCAGCCTGCCTCAGAGACCGGGTATTTATGGGTGCTGAGATGACCTCCCTCCCAGCAGGGCCCCCTGTGGAGTCCCCTGGGGCCTGATCGGTCTGGCGGTCGAAGGCCAGCAGGCTCTGTAATTCTCCAATGGCTGACAAGCCATGGGCTGGCCGTGGCGCTCTCCCGGCCAAGTGGTTGGCGGGCTGTCATTTGTCAGCCCAGGACTGACAGAGTTACTGTCACTTAAATGAAACCATATATCTAAACAGTTAAATGTGTTGCCGATTGAGGGCCTCAGAGCTGGGCGTCAAGCGTACACTGATGTCAAGATGGGTCATTAGGCGTTCTTGGCCCTCGCCTCCACCTCCCTGATTGCTATCTCGCATCCTCCCGGCTGTCCCTCAGGGGGACCGGTCAGAGAGGCTGCCTGCCTGGGCCTACACCCCGCCCCCGCCCCCACCGAGCAGTGCGCACAGGTGAGTTTCTGCTACCTTGCAGGTACAAAGCTGCTTCGGAAGCACAGGGCAAGGTGGGCCCTGTCTTCTGCCAGAGCCCTAGCATGCACAGAGGAACATGGACACGATATNGGACCGGTCAGAGAGGCTGCCTGCCTGGGCCTACACCCCGCCCCCGCCCCCACCGAGCAGTGCGCACAGGTGAGTTTCTGCTACCTTGCAGGTACAAAGCTGCTTCGGAAGCACAGGGCAAGGTGGGCCCTGTCTTCTGCCAGAGCCCTAGCATGCGCAGAGGAACATGGACACGATATATCTTTTCTCCTTTTTCCTGTCCCGGCCTGTCTGCCACCTGCAGGGTAGATTCAGTGGGACAGCAGTAGGGGGTGAGGGAGGGAGCTGAGCCCTGACTCACTGACCACTTCCTGTGCACTAAGCCCTTCCAACAACTTATGAGGTGGCGATTATTTCCACTGCCCCCTTTTTACAGCCATGGAAAACTGAGGCCCAGAAGAGTAAAGTCACCAAAGGCACGCAGCGGATGAGCGGCAATCTGGAAGCCGCACGCAGGCCTCCTCACTTCCAGCCTGTGTTTCTTAACTCTGTGCACATCATATTTAGCACACCGTGATTACATGAGACGGAACATCATGCAGAGACAGAGGGACATCGAGGCTGGGAAAGAGGATGGAGGAGGGGGACCCCAGAAGGGCATCTGAAGCCCCCAGTGTCAGCTCAGCAATGACCTCATGCCTTGCCCTGGGCAGCGAGATGTCGTGAGCATCCCAGGGGATTGAGTGGGTCTCTCTAGGGAGAGCTCGGGCTCTGTGGTGGGAGCCGGCCTTCCCTGGCTGGCTGGCCATCACCACCACCGAAGGACCTACTCCTGGTTCAGGCTCTGCTTCCCGCCCTCCCTGCCTCTCCAGCCCTGCCTCACAGGACTGCCTGGGGGTCTCTGACGGGATGCCTTTTTGCATTTCTGGACCTGACGCTGTTCCCATTTCCTGGAACACCCTTAACCTTTTCAGACTGCTTTCTGGAGAGGGGCAGATCAGAGAAACCTCTCCTAACTTTCTGAGATAGAACCATTTGCTCTCCTGCTGGGCTCCCTTGGCCCCTTTCTTCTGCTCTGAGGCCTGGGCACCGGGTGCCCTGTGTTGGCATTATCTGTGTGCATGTCTATCTCCTCCTCTGGCCTGCAGCCCCCGGGTCCCAACTGTCTCACTGTCCCCATGCACAGGCCACAGGCCGCCTCACTCTCAGAGCACGCTTTCTGCTGGCTGCTAAGATGTGTCCTGCCCAGAGGTGAGAAATGAAGGGTCAAAGGGGAGAACAGAGTCACTCGGCTCCCCTCCCACTTGTTGGCTTCCCTAGCTCTGGCTCTGCAAACACATCAGCCCTGGACTTATTGGACCAGTGGGAAAGAAGTTCCATGTGGCTGATGAGAGGCCCTCTAAGGGCTGGGCTAGTACTTATCTGCAAGTCTCCTTTATAGAGGTTGGTAACCTGGGCTTGATTCAGAGACTCTGGGAAGGGGAACCAGGAAGGTTTGCACCACAGAGAAGCCAGAAGCAGGAAAAAACACTCAGCAAAGCTGGGACAAAAGCCCTTCCCATCCTGCGTGAAAAACCCCCGAGAGACCAGGAAGGCGGCCAGAGGAAGTGCCCTGCCCCTGGATCCAGGGTTCTGGAAGGCCAGGAAGGCTCCATTCCTCCTCCCCTGTGCACTGGGGGCTTATGGGAGGCTTGGAGGGAATGCTGGCAACCAATCCAAGGGTCTTGGGACCCTCATCCCCCACTCAGGGCCTCCAGGCATGAGTAGAAGGCAGATGGGACTGTTTGTGGCCCTGCCTGTTGTTCTGTCCATGAGGTCGGCCTAGAGAGGGGGCATGGGTGAGAAGTCCCACCCCACAGCAGACACGCGGCACATCCCCAGACCTCAGCCACGACAGAGGCCCTCCACAGTAGAAGCAGAAGCCATCGCTGCCAGCTCTTGACTCCCAGAGCAACCCAGGCCCCCGGCCCCTCAGTGCCTCGTGGGTTCACAGTGCCCAGCCTTCATCTCACCCCTCCCCCACCCCACGTCCAGCCCAGCCCCGGCAGGCAGTGCCCCCGGCCCATCCGGCCACATGCCCCTGGAGGAAGCCCAGGCCTGCGTGGCGTCAGCACTGACAATGCGCTCAAGGCTGCAGCAGGAGCCTCCGCAGGGGGGGCAACAGGCCCTGCTGTTTAGGGGGGCAGACCTGAGAGTGGCGGAGAGCAACAGGCCTGGACTAAAGGTCTATCGCGTCTTGGTCTAAGCCTGGGAGGATGGGCTTTGGCCAGGCTTCGGGGCCTCAGGTTGGCACGACACCCTGGTCAGAGGGAACCAGGGCACTAGAGGGGCAGCTCTCAGCCTTCGAGCGCTTCAAACCACTGGGTGGGATGAGTGGGATATTCTTCTGTGTCTGGACTTAGTCTCTCCTGCTGCTTTCCTGCTTACTTTAGCCACATGTATCCCAATCCAGGGGAATGGAAGACCTTGCAGCCAGAGTATCTGGAAGATGAGAGGTGGGCCCTGCCATCCCCTGCTTATCCTGGCACCTAGCTCTCCCTGTACACGCAGACACACACACATTTACACCTAGGACCAACCACCATAGCGCTTCCCTCGTAGCTTAGTCAGTAAAGAGTCTGACTGCAGTGCAGGAGACTTCCCTGGGTCGGGAAGATCCCCTGGAGAAGGAAATGGCAGCCCACTCCAGTATTCTTGCCTGGGGAATCCCGTGGACAGAGGAGTCTGGCAAGGCTATCGTCTACGGGTCGCAAGAGTGGGACACGGCTGAGTGACTCGGCACAAGCACACCAACCACCGCCATGAAAGATGCAGGGGCAGTAAGATGTTTTGCGTTAGGGAGGAAGGACAAGCACCCCAAACTGAGACACTAACACCCCTTCCATGACATCTGAGGCTAGGGGGGAGTGGTGGCCTCCAAATGAGAGGACAGGAGGGCCTGGACTCTCTTCCTGATGCTGGGCTGGGACAGCCAGAGACAGCTTCCCAGGGACTCAGCTAGTCCTTTGGGAGAATCTAGGTAAAGAGAAGTGTCCAGAGAGACGCAGACTGGGAGAGAAAGAGACAGAGACTGAAGGGACTAGAGAGAGACAGGGAAAGAGACAGAGAGCACAGCAGGGAGGGAGACAGCAGAAAGAGGCAGAGGCAGAGGTAAAAGAAGCAGAGAGCGAGCTGCCCAGGGAAGAGGGAGGGGAAAGC
>SJYA01007640.1:0-18063 GCA_006410615.1 Neotragus moschatus | reverse complement strand
GACTGATGTTGAAGCTGAAACTCCAATACTTTGGCCACCTGATGCGAAGAGCTGACTCATTTGAAGACCGTGATGCTGGGAAAGATGGAAGGCAGGAGGAGAAGGGGACAACAGACAATGAGTTGGTTGGATGGCATATCTGACTCAATGGACATGAGTTTGAGCAAGCTCCAGGAATCGGTGATTGACAGGGAAGCCTGGCATGCTGCAGTCCGTGGGGTTGCAAAGAGTTGGACACTACTGACTGAACTGAACTGAACTTCTTTATGGTCCAACTCTCACATTTACACATGATTACTAGAAAAACCATAGCTTTGACTAGATGGACCTTTGTCACTAAAGTAATGTCGTTCCTTTTCAATATGCTGTCTGCTGCTGCTGCTGCTAAGTTGCTTTNGACACTACTGACTGAACTGAACTGAACTTCTTTATGGTCCAACTCTCACATTTACACATGATTACTAGAAAAACCATAGCTTTGACTAGATGGACCTTTGTCACTAAAGTAATGTCGTTCCTTTTCAATATGCTGTCTGCTGCTGCTGCTGCTAAGTTGCTTTAGTTGTGTCCAACTCTGTGTGACCCCATAGACGGCAGCCCACCAGGCTCCCTCATCCCTGGGATTCTCCAGGCAAGGACACTGGAGTGGGTTACCATGTCCTTCTTCAATGCATAGAAGTGAAGTCGCTCAGTCGTATCCAACTTGTAGTGACCCCATGGACTGCAGCCCACCAGGCTCCTCCATCCATGGGATTTTCCAGGCAACACGACTGGAGTGGGGTGCCATTGCCTTCTCTGCAGTATGTTTAGGTTTGTCATAGCTCTTCTTCCAAGGAGCAAGTGTCTTAATTTCATGGCTGCAGTCACCATCTGCAGGGATTTTGCAGCCCAAGAAAATAGTCTGTCACTGTTTGTCTGTCTGTCATTGTTTCCCCATCTATTTGCCATGAAGTGATGGGACTGGATGCCATGATTTTAGTTTTTTGAATGTTGAGTTTGAAGCCAGCTCTTTCACTCTCCTCTTTCATTTCCATCAAGAGGCTCTTCAGTTCCTTTCTGCTTTCTGCCATAACGGTGGTGTCTTCTGCGTGTCTGAGGCTATTGATAGTTCTCCTGGCAATCTTGATTTCAGCTTGTGCTTCATCCAGCCTGGCTTTTTGCTTGATGTACTCTATATATAAGTGAAATATGCAGGGTGACAATATACAGCCTTGACGTATTCCTTTCTAGATTTGGAACCAGTTCACTTTTTCATTTCCCTTTCTAACTGTTGCTTCTTGACCTGCATAGAAGTTTGTCAGGAGGCAGGTCAGGTGGTCTGGTATTCCCATCTCTTTAATGTTCCACAGTTTGTTGTGATACACACAGTCAAAGGCTTTAGCATAGTCAATGAAGCAGAAGTAGTTGTTTTTCTGGAACTCTCTTGCTTTTTTATGATCCAACAGATGTTGGCAATTTGATCTCTGGTTCCTCTGCATTTTCTAAATCCAGCTTTAAACATCTGGAAGTTCACAGTTCATGTACTGTTGCAGCCTGGCTTGGAGAGTTTTGAGAATTACTTTGTTAGCATGTGAGATGCTTGCAGTTTTGCCATAGTTCGAACATTCTTTGTCATTGCCTTTCTTTGGGATTGGAATGAAAACCGAGATTTTCCAGTCCTGTGGCCACTGCTGAGTTATCCAAATTTGCTGGCATATTGAGTGCAGCACTCTCACAGCGTCATCTTTTAGGATTTGAAATGGCTTAGCTGGAATCCCATCACCTTCGCTAGCTTTGTTTGTAGTGATGCTTCCTAAGGCCCACTTGACTTTGTACTGCAGGATGTCTGGCTGTAGGTGAGTGATCACACCATCGTGGTTATCTGGGTCATTAAGATCTTTTATGTATAGTTCTTTTGTGTATTCTTGCCATGTTTTCTTAATATCTTCTGCTTCTGTTAGGTCCTTAACATTTCTGTCCTTTTTGTGCCCATTATTGCATGAAATGTTCCCTGGTATCTCTCGTTTTCTTGAGGAGCTCTCTAGTCTTTTCCCATTCTGTTGTTTTCCTCTATTGCTATTGAGTACTTGATATATGACTAGTGTGACTAAGGAACAACATTTTCCATTTAATTTCATTTTGAGTAATTGAAATTTCAATAGTTTTACATGACTAGTTGTTAATATATTCAACAATACAGATCTAAATTTGCATTGATTTTGCCCTTAGGTCTGCAGCTACATGACTTCCACTCCCTTGCCTTAGCAGAAACCTAGGGTTTACTCTGAGGAGTAGGTGGATTCTCTCAGATTCTCTTCCTCAGCTCATCAGTGAAATGAGTATCAGTCCTTCCCTCAGCATAAGCCTGGAATTTACTCTTTAGAGCAGCAGCAACTATTAGAACTTTCTGTAGTGATGGAAATGTTCTATATTTGTACTGTCCTATATTGTAGCCACAAGTGGCTATTGAGCACTTGAAAGTATATAGTGTGATTGAAGAATTGCATTTTTAGTTTTATTTAGATTAAATAGCCACATGTGGCTAGTGACTACTATATTGGATAGCACAGCTGTAGAGAGACTCAATCAGAGTTAGGGGCTACAGGTACAGTTATGGGCATGAATGAGATCCCATACTGACAACAGTGAATACATATGTACTGAATATTGGGAGTGTCAGTAGACTTCTCTTGCTTGGCTCCCAGGATGCTGGCAGCCTCTCTTATGTAACTTAGGATGGATGATTTCTCTCTTGGTAGACTGATGGAACTAGGAGAAAAGACCTATAGGTATACTGATCATTGGCAGTCCCCTGAAGCACAAGTCACAATCTGTTCTCTAGACACGGGCTCACCATTGATAAATTTCTCCCTCTTATGTAGAGCTTCCATTTGATTTCTTATCATTTTTCTTTTGAAAGTGAACAGACAGCCATGGATCACTAGACACTGTAGAATTAATTTCTAACATGAAAGACAGAGACTGAAAGGCTTCCATGAAGACAAAATGGGTCACATTCATAGCAGTGGTAGTCAGAATGACTTCTCAGCAGCACCATGGGGAACTAGAAGATGTTAGAATGATGCCTTCAGTGACTGAAGGAATATTCCCAAATTCGTAAATTCAAACTATCAGTCAATTGTAAGATAGAAAAAAAAGAGACAGTTTCAAACATGCAAGATCTCAGAAACTTTAGCTGTCCTGCACATTACTAGAAAGCCAGTAGAGGGTGTATTATATCACAATGAAGGAACAAATTAAGAATAATTCTTCATGTCTAAGATAGACTGGTATGCATGGACCTAGAGTCTAGCAACCAATCAGTTTGGTAGGGGGAGGGTTGTCTCCCAAAAGAAAATAGAAAAATAATAAAAAAGTTAACAGTTGACTTGATGTACTTGTCAGTATGGAGAGACATTTTACAGTTCTGTCAGAGTCAAGAATGAATTAGTGGTAGGCACACAGAAAATTATCAGTTCAGTTCAGTTGCTCAGTCATGTCCGACTCTTTGTGACCCCATGGGCTGCAGCACACCAGGCTTCCTTGTCCATCACCAACTCCCAGAGCTTATTCAAAGTCATGTCCATTGAGTCGGTGATGCCATTCAACCATTTCATCCTCTGTCGTCTCCTTCTCCTGCCTTCAGTCTTTCCCAGCATCAGGGTCTTTTCCAATGAGTCAGTTCTTCGCATCAGAAAATTAAAGTAGAAAAATGGGGCAAGTAGTCACTTTAGGAAAAACAAAAACTTACAAGAGAAAGGAAATGAATCTAACTAACCTCTGTGACTACTTTCTTGGTCATATTATTGTAAATACTATATTTTGATTTAATGAAAAATTGTGACATAGATGTAATAATAACAAAGATTTATATGGCACTTACCATGCTCCAAGCACTGTATTGAACATGTTTTAAATGCATTCACTCATTTCTTATAGCAACCCTATAAAATAGGTACTGTCATTATACATTTTATAAAAGAGAAAATAGAGCTGTAGCTGTTTCCCTTCTTTTCCAAGGTCACATGACTAGCATGTGGTGCAGCCTGGTTTCAAACCAAGGCAATCGTAACTCCAGAGTTCATGTTCCAACCACTATGTTATGCTTCTGAAGAGGGAGAAAGTATGTTTATATGAGTTGATAAGGATTGGTGATGGGAGAATGGTGGTTTGATGATATGTGATAGTGGTGGTGACCTCATGCAGTGAGCAGTGGCTTGAAGCAAGATCTTAGTTCCCTGTCTAGGAATTAAACCTCTACCTAGAGGCTAGAAGCAAAATTTAGCTAACTCTTGCCCCTGTTTGAAAATAAGAATGTTTCAAGGGGGCAAAAACTGGAAAAACAGGTACATATTTTATTATTAGAGACACAGCACTTCCCTGGTGGCTCAGACGATAAAGAATCTGCCTAAAATGCAGGAGACCCAGGATCCATTCCTGGGTCAGGAAGATCCTCTGGAGAAGGATATGGCAACCCACTCCAGTCTTCTTGCCTGGACAAGTCCATGGACAGATGAGCCCAGTGGGGTACAGTCCATGGTGTCACAAAGAGTTGGACGCAACTCAGCGACTAACACACACAAGTCGGAGAGCACACAGAGAAACAGTTTGTTTCAGAGAGAAGCAAGGCAGAGATACATACCTGGAGAGAAAGTGTGTGTGGTCGACCCTGAGCACCACCCCCCTGCACCCCTCTCCCCGGCCAGTAAGGAGGAGCACACCAGCCCTAAATCACTCATATAGGGCACTTTTTCCAAGTCTCGTTTAGCCAGTCATCTGGCTTTTACCTGGCTCTGAATCCCTATTTGGTTTAACTCAGGGTCCTCCCCTGTGTGTGTGTGCATCTCTTAGCCAAGATGGATTCCAAGGCAAGGGCTTCTGGGAAGAAGAGCATACTATGGTCTGGTGCCCCCTTCCTTCTCTGATCTACCGAGGAACCTTTCTGCACATGTGTAGTCAGAGAGGCCTCTTTGACCTTAAGAATGAGAAATACGTGGTCTCTTTATGTTCTATCCAAGTTCAAGCAGGACTCAGCTTCTCCTTGTTCCTTGTTCTTTATCTTGAAGTATCTGTCCACAGGGGACAGATTTCAGCTGCTCAGCCTGGGGCCTGTCTATCTGGTACGTCAGTGGTGTTGATAACACAAGAAATCTAAGTCCTCACCCGCCTTAGTAAGATCTCGATAAATAAAATCTATAAATGAAAAATAAAAAATACCTCTAAAACCATGTTATTAAATATGAAGGTAAAAAGCAGAAACCAACTGAAAGAGTTGAATGTGGGGACTGGGTCTCAGTCGTGTCTGACTCTTTGTGACCCTATGGACTGTAGCCTATCAGGCTCCTCCCTCCATGGGATTCTCCAGGCGAGAGTACTGGAGTGGGTTGCCATTTCCTTCTCCAGGGGATCTTCCCGACCCAGGGATCAAACCCGGGTCTCCTGCATTCCAGTCAGATGCTTTAACCTCTGAGCCACAAGGGAAGCCAAAAGGGGTGAAACAGGGATTAATTTTTTGTTAACTGTTTTATAATTCTCTTTGATTTTAAAACTGTATGTGAATTATGATGATATAAATTAAAGAGTCAGACACGACTGAAGCGACTTAGCAGAAGCAGCAGCAGCAAATTAAATTTACAAAAGTAATTTTTCAGTATTTAACTTGGAAATAGATAATTTTTACAAATTTGAATAGATAATAGGATATATTTTAATTGGTAATATATTTATGTTCTAAAGCACAAATCGGAGAAGGCAATGACACCCCACTCCAGTAATCTTGCCTGGAAAATCCCATGGGCGAAGGAGCCTGGTCTGCTGCAGTTTATGGGGTCGCAAAGAGTCACACACGACTGCGCGACTCCCTTTCACTTTTCTCTTTCATGCATTGGAGAAGGAAATGGCAACCCATTCCAGTGTTCTTGCCTGGAGAATCCCAGGGACGGGGGAGCCTGGTGGGCTGCCATCTATGTGATCACACAGAGTTGGACACGACTGAAGTGACTTAGCAGCAGCAGCAGCAGCAAGCACAAATGGTTTACATTTTCCTTTTAAATGAAATTTTTCAGTGGTCAGGTCAGATGTGGTATCCATTAAATTTACCTAAGAACGGTTTTTCCTTTCTACCTGGAATGATAATTGCATTTTAATGTGCTCTTTCTATTGTTTTCTTTACTGATTGTTTTTGTGTGTTGCTAGGTTATGTGCTTCCATAAAACAACATTTTCTATTCTAAATTTTGAGAAATACTTATTTGGTAACATTTATGGTGACTGAAAAACCACCTTTGTAAAGCCAACTTATTGTTTCCCTACTGCTCATTGTCTGTCTTTTTTATATAAAATACTTTCTTTCACAGAGTATTTTCCCCCTCATTATTCTTTTCCTTTATTGACAATGAAAATAATTTTCCTGGATATTATATTAGTTGAATTGACCATTTAAAAATTTGTTTTGTTTTACTTTAAGTGGCTTACCATCACACCTTTCAACAAATTTATCCTGTATTTGCATTCTTTTGATTAACTTTCTTCCAGTGTTTAAACTTAGTGGTTCTGATGAGGTTACTTTAAAGAATTACATGGGTTATTTTTTTTTTCTTCTGTTCTTACCACTACAACGAATATGTTTCTTTTCATTTCTTTCTGGAGAAGGCAGTGGCAACCCACTCCAGTACTCTTGCCTGGGAAATCCCATGGACAGAGGAGCCTAGTGGGCTACAGTCCATAGGGTTGCGAGGAGTCGGACACAGCTGAGTGACTTCACTTTCACTTTTCACTTTCATGCACTGGAGAAGGAAATGGCAACCCACTCCAGTGTTCTTGCCTGGAGAATCCCAGGGATGGAAGAGCCTGGTGGGCTGCCGTCTATGGGGTTGCACAGAGTCGGACAGGACTGACGCGACTTAGTAGCAGCAGTAGCAGCAGAAGCATTTTTTCTAGTGAAGGCAACTTTTATGAATTATAAATTTTATATTGCTTAGTGGTTTGTACATTGTGCTTTTAACAAAATAGTTCAGGGAAATACAGAAAAATTAACTTAGCTTTTTCTAATAAAAACAGAGACCACAATAGTTTTAATTATTGTCAGTGCTGTCAGATTTTTTTCACCTAGTGTCAGAAGTACAAAGTATTTAAATATGTAAAGTATCTATCATGATTGTTATATCTCAGAGTAATTTGAAGTTATTAAAATTTGTTCATAAATTGGTAAATGACTTTATATTTGGAACTGTAATCTTACTCTATTATTTATTGACAGATATGTTTAAAAGGTAAAGTACACATATTTAAATACTTAAATATCCAAGCTTGTTGCAGAATGGATAAGAAACCAGATTCTCTGGATCTTCCATCATTGAGTAAAAGAATGCCCTCCCAACCTCTCACAGACAGGTAATGTAATATTCTGTAATATTCTAATTTTGTGACGATGGTGTCTTCTCTCTATATATAGATGATATTTGCTTATTTTAGGTGAACTGAATATACTTAGGATGATTGGTCTAGTGTTAAAATCAGTAATTAGCTGAAGTGAAATATCACCATCATAGAGTGAACCTCTGATAGTAGAATAAATTTGGAGTTTTCTCAAAAAATTTATTATTAAAGCTTTTAGTAGTAAAATGTAAAGTAAAATGTATTTCTGACATTCTAGTACAGAAGAACTAATTTCTCAGCGCTTGAAAACTGTTAATGTTCTACTGTAATCACTGTGTTGTACATTTGGAATAAGTAGAATTTGACTTTGAACTGAGGTTGGTTACCTTTCACCCCATTTTCTTGGTACATTTCTATATGGATTTTTGATTCATTTCTATATGGATCAGGGATGATTTATCATTGATATTCTGTTTGATATTGGTATTTTTTCCTTAAAAGATTTTGAAATGTTAGATTTGATATTTTTTTTAATTCATCCTTTTGAGATGTAGATTGGTCTGAAAGATTTTATGAAAACATAATTCCATCCAATAGTATGGAAAATAATTTGGAGTAGGATGAGACTATACAAAGGGAGACTGTCACTGACTAAAATATTTAAAGATTTTTTATTGTATTTATGGCATAGTTTAAACTACGTGGAATGCCAGCGTAGTAAGTATTAGTGTTAACAGTGCAAGTTTTTGAATCCAAAATAGGATTTTTCTCAAATATTTTTGTTGCCTTAGAATGATTAAGAATCTGAGCATTAAATTTAGTTGCCAAAGATTAGTTTGCTTAATATTATAAATGATCATTCGGTTTAGTTCAGTTCAATCGCTCAGTCGTGTCTGACTCTTTGTGACCCCATGAATTGCAGCACATCAGGCCTCCCTGTCCATTACCAACTCCCAGAGTTCACTCAGACTCACGCCTATTGAGTCAGTGATGCCATCCAGCCATCTCATCCTCTGTCGTCCCCTTCTCCTCCTGCCCCCAATCCCTCCCAGCGTCAGAGTCTTTTCCAATGATAGTAGACCAAACAATTCTACAAAAATTAGAATTAATTCATATACTAATCTCTATTAGTATGTTTGAATATTTATTTCAAAATTATTTTAGTAATGACATACATTATTTATTTATTTAAGTTGAGTGCCTACCAGTAGATTTAGGGTTTGTTGAATTACATATTGGCCTCGGCCCTCATGGAGCTCACATTCTAGTGGAGGAGTTGGTTGTTAAATAAAACAAGAACACAGACACACACACATAATTTCAAATTTTGGTGAGTGCTTTGAAGGGAAGGAACGTGTTTCAGGAGTGTGGTTGAGGAGTGTCTCTTTGGGAAGATGAGGTTTTAAGTCAAGACCTGAAAGGAGAAAAGCTAGCTGTGGAAAGAGTGAGGGAAAGAGCATATCAGGCAGAAATAATGGCATGTGCAAAGGTCTTAAGTTAGGAAGAAACTTGGTATGTTAAAAAAAAACCTGAGAGGAGGCCAGCATTGTGGTACAAGTTGACTTTGGAAAGTTAGTCAGGGCTGAAATTATATGGGGCTTTGGAGGCTGTGGTAAGAAGTTTGAATTTTATTTAAAGTACAGTGGGTAGTCATTGGACAATTATAAACAGGAGGATAACATGATGAAATTATTTTTAAAGAAAGTATTTTTGGCTCTTATAGAGAAAATACATTGGAAGCAAACAAATAAAAACACAAGGACTAATTAGGGTGTTGTGGTACTACCAAAAGATCAAGGGGTCTAGAATAGGGTTGTTGCAGTAGAGATGAAAAGGAGTGGACAGAATTGAGATAGATTTTGAAGATGTTGTCTAGCAATGCTGTCCAATTGAAACACAATATGAGCCACATTGGTAATTTTTAAATTTTCTTGTAACCCATTTCAGTTCAGTTCAGTTCAGTCGCTCAGTCGTGTCCGACTCTTTGCAACCCCATGAATCGCAGCACACCAGGCCTCCCTGTCCACCACCAACTCCCGGAGTTCACTCAGACTCACTCCCATCGAGTCAGTGATGCCATCCAGCCATCTCATCTTCTGTCATCCCCTTCTCCACCTGCTCCCAATTCTTCCCAGCATCAGAGTCTTTTCCAATGAGTCAACTCTTCGCATGAGGTGGCCAAAGTACTGGAGCTTCAGCTTCAGCATCATTCCTTCCAAAGAAATCCATAATGCATGTTACATTGCCCAATATATTAAAAATGTCATTTCAGTATGTCAGTTTAGTTCAGTCGTTCAGTTGTGTCCAACTCTTTGTGACCCCATGGCCTGCAGCACTCCAGGTTTCCCTGTCCAGCACCAACACTTGGAGCTTGCTCAAACTCATGATCATTGAGTTGGTAATGCCATCCAGCCATCTCATCCTCTGTCTTCCCCTTCTCCTCCCTGCCTTCATTCTTTCCCAGCATCAGGGTCTTTTCAAATGAGTCGGTTCTTCTCATCAGGTGGCCAAAGTATTAGAGCTTCAGCTTCAGCATCAGTCCTTCCAGTGAATATTCAGAACTGATTTCCTTTAGGATGGACTGGTTTGATCTCCTTGCAGTCCAAGCGACTCTCAAGAGCCTTCTCCAACACCACAGTTACAGAAGCATCAGTTTTTCAGCACTCAGCTTTCTTTATGGTCTAATTCACATCCATACACGACTACTGGAAAAACCATCGCTTTGACTAGATGGACCTTTGTCAGCAAAGTAATGTCTATTTTTATATACCTTATTAATATGCTGTCTAGGTTTCTCATAGCTTTTCTTCCAAGGAGCAAGCATCTTTTAATTTCTTGCCTGCAGTCACCATCTGCAAGGATTTTGGAGCCCAAGAAAATAAAGTCTGACACTGTTTCCATTGTTTCCCCATCTATTTGCCATGAAGTGGTGGAACTGGATGCCATGATTTTTGTTTTTTGAATGTTAAGTTTTAAGCCAACTTTTTCACTCTCCTCTTTCAGTTCCATTAAGAGGCTCTTCAGTTTCTTTTTGCTTTTTGCCATAACGGTGGTATCATCTGCATGTCCTAGACTATTGATATTTCTCCTGGCAATCTTGATTCCAGCTTGTGCTTCATCCAGCCTGGCTTTTTGCTTGATGTACCCTATATATAAGTGAAATATCCAGGGTGTCAATATACAGTCTTAATGTACTCCTTTCTCGATTTGGAACCAGTCTGTTGTTCCATGTCCAGTTCTAAATGTTGCTTCTTGACCTGCATAGAAGTTTGTCAGGAGGCAGGTCAGGTGGTCTGGTATTCCCATCTCTTTCAGAATTCTCCACAGTTTGTTGTGATCTACATAGTTAAAGGCTTTGGTATAGTTAGTAAAGCAGAAGTAGATGTTTTTCTGGAACTCTCTTGCTTTTTCTATTATACAGTGGATGTTGGCAATTTGATCTTTGGTGCCTCTGCCTTTTCTAAATCCAGCTTTAAACATCTAGAAGTTCATGGTTCATATACTGTTGAAGCCTGGCTTGGAGAATCTTGAGAATTAGTTTGCTAGCGTGTGAGATGCTTGCAGTTTTGCCATAGTTTAAACATTCTTTGTCATTGCCTTTCTTTGGGATTGGAATTGAAACTGACTTTTTCCAGTCCTGTGGCCAGTGCTGAGTTTTCCAAATTTGCTGGCATATTGAGTGCAGCACTCTCACAGCATCATCTTTTAGGATTTGAAATGGCTTAGCTGGAATCCCATCACCTTCACTAGCTTTGTTTGTAGTGATGCTTCCTAAGGCCCACTTGACTTTGCACTGCAGGATGTCTGGCTGTAGGTGAGTGATCACACCATCGTGGTTATCTGGGTCATTAAGATCTTTTATGTATAGTTCTTTTGTGTATTCTTGCCACCTTTTCTTAATATCTTTTGCTTCTGTTAGGTCCTTAACATTTCTATCCTTTACTGTGCCCATCTTTGCATCAAATGTTCCCTTGGTATCTCTTTTTCGTGAAGAGATCTCTAGTCTTTCCCATTCTGTTGTCTTCCTCTATTTCTTTGCATTGATCACTGAGGAAAGCTCTCTTACCTCTCCTTGCTGCCCCTTGGAACTTTGCATTCTGATGTGTATATCTTTCCTTTTCTCCTTTGCCTTTAGCTTTTTTTCTTTTTTTCGGCTATTTGTAAGGCTTCCTCAGACAACCATTTTGGCTTTTTGCATTTCTTTTCCTTCTTGATGGTCTTGAATACTGCTTCCTGTACAGTGTCTTGAACCTCCATCCATAGTTCTTCTGGCACTCTATCAGATCTAATCCCTTGGATCTATTTGTTGCTTCCACTGTATAATTGCAAGGGATTTGATTTAGGGCATACCTGATGGTCTAGTGGTTTTCCTTACTTTCTTCAATTTAAATCTGAATTTGGCAATAAGCAGTTCATGATCTGAACCACAGTCAGCTCCTGGTCTTGTTTTTGCTGACTGTATAAAGCTTCTACATATTTGAAATTTCAATATATAATTACATATAAAACATTAGTGAGTTTTTTCACTTTCTTTTAAATCTTTGAAATCTAGCGTGTATTTTACATTTGTAGCATGTCTTAATTTGGACTAGTTACATTTCAAATGCTCTGTTGCCAAGCATGACTAGTGACTACTGTATTGGACAGGACAGATCAATAGAGTTTATTTGTGGCTCTTGGGTGCTCTCACACAGAGCTGGTATTGAATTACTCACTTCTTGTATGTACTTTCTATTTTATCAGTCATGTTCTTGGCTATATGGTTCTTACTACTTAGAATACCTTTCCTTGATATTTTGTAAATTCTTTATTCTGTATAGGCATTATAGTAGTTATACTTACCTTCAGCTTTTGGAGTCAGACATAATATCCTTGTGAAGCTCTTCTCCAACTCTTAATAACTGTATGTCCTTGTATCATATGATCTCTCGTTTTTAGCTTTTTTGTATGTGAAAAGGAAAATAATCATATGGATGTTGTCAGGATTGCATGAAATAATGCATATAGAGTATTTATCACAGTGTCTTATTAATTCCTCAACAAATAGCTTATTATTATCATTGTCATCTGTTTCAAACACACCAATGTATGTTAGTATAGTATGGTATATGGATGTATTATTGGGCGGTGGAGTTAGATGGATTTCACTTCTAATAGTGGTTTAACCTCTTAATTCCTCCTTGGCCTATGTAAGTTATTTAATCTCTCTGAGCCTGTTTCTCTATTTAAAATGTTAACAATACATATTTCAAAAGCTTGTTGTGAGAATTAAATGTGTGCCTAGCAACTAGTTCAGTAAATGATACTCAGTAAATGTCATAATATTTTCCCTTGGGAAGTTAACTTTTATTAGCTTTATTTCCTCATTTGTAAGAAGAAATAATAATGCACAAATCGTACAGTTTCATTATAAATAAAATATGAGGTGCACCTGGCATAGTATCTAACACAATGTAGACACTCAGCAAATGCTAGCAGTTGTTTTTCATCCTTCAATATTAATCTCAAAGGCTTCTTTCTTGGGTGAAGCCTTTCCTCACCTTCCCAAGGAGAAATTTATATTTACCTTTGTTCTTGTTGTTTATTTGGTAAGTTGTGTCTAACTCTTTTGCGACCCCATGGACTATAGCCTGCCAGGCTTCTCTGACTGTGATTTCTCAGGCAAGAATACTGGAGTGGGTTACCATTTCCTTCTCTGGGGATCTTCCCAACCCAGGGATCAAACCCTCATCTCCTGCTTGGCAGGTGGATTCTTTACCACTGAACCATCTGGGAAGCCCCATTTACCTTTGTCATATCTTTCAGAACAGATAAGCATACTCCCCCTCTGGGCTGAGAACGCTTTGAAAGCAAACATATTAAAATTCATCTCATCTCAGGTGTTCAGCATAGTGCCTTAACCCTTGGTAATTGCTTCTCTAAGTTTGTTGATATACTCCTGAAAAGTATAAAATCAGTATTTGGGGAAGAGATATAGCAGATCAGGGACTTCAGTGTTAGATAATCTTAGGATAAAACAGACTGCCATTTGCAAGTTGTATATCATTGGGTCATTTTTTCAACTCCTTCTGGCCTCAGTTTCCTTTTCTGTAAAATGAGAAAGCACCAATAACCTGCTAGAATTTTCACAAGGAATGTGAAATATTATCTTTAAAATACTTAAAAAAAAAACTTAGCCCAGTTCTTGGCATATAACCAGTGGTAAATGTACAGTATATGGTAAATTTGCAGATTAACGCTAAAACTATTTTGCAACTTGAGTGGTATACTGTAATTCAGAAATTTACAAGGACAGCTCTTTCCTCACACCAAAACAATTGCTTATTCAGTGTTTTACAGGTGATTTTGGCCTTTTTTCTCTTAATTACTTAATGGTCCTTATTTATGAAGCTAAATATATTTTTAGAGATAATGAAGAAGAAATGGTTGTATTAAGGATAAAAAAAATTTCAGCATTATATGGTGAAATTTGACAAACTCATAAGAAAAATAGGTCTTATCAAGATGATTTTCTAGCAGGACTATCTGCTTTTCTGAATCTCTCAGAAGAAATAATAGGCTATTGTTAAGGCTATTATAACCTATTTTGCAACAGAGCACGTGAAAATATTACATGAGGGACATGAATAAAGTATTTGATATGATCCAATATTTTTTTCTCATGTTTTTAAGGATCTTACATATCAAAAGTATATATTCTATATTATCTAGTGAAATTTTAGGTCAATTATGTATTATCTATTTAAGAAGAAAACCTTAACTGCCCTTAGAATTTGTATTTCCATAGTATGGAAGATTTTTATCCAAATAAAAATCATGGTCCTGACTCTGGAATTGGAAGTGATAATGGAGAGAAACGATTGTCTACAACAGAAGTGAGTCTTTTCTATTACTGAACTATTTTAAAGATTTTATTAGAAAAACAAAAAAATTTACTAGAGCTTTGAAGTAGATAGGCACTTGACACATTTCATTTGTTTTGCTTAAAAATGTGATCAGCATTGCATTTTATGACCTCAAGTTAAACAAAAGACGTGCAGTTTTAAAAGCAAAACAGTAAACCTCATGTTAATTTTTGGTTTTAAAACTGTAGATTTAAATCAGGTGTTCTGTACTTCATATATGTAATTAAAGCGACTAATTCTTATCATATGTTTAAAATGCCTCATTTTTACTTTTTACTTATTGCATTCAGCCATCAGATGATGACACAATCAGCCTTCATTCTCAAGTCTCAGAATCAAATAGAGAGCAGACATCAAGAAATGACAGTCACTCAATAGGAAGTAAACCTGATTCTCAGAAAGGTAATTCATAAGGTGTCTGCTGTTTTTATGTCATGTATGTATCCCTTTTTAAAAATGAATATATTGTTTAAAGTGGGCTTTAAAAATAATAGTGTGTGCATGCTTGCTAAGTTGCTTCAATCATGTCCAACTCTATGCAATCTATGGACCATAGCCTGTAAAGCTCCTCTCTCTGTGGGATTCTCCAGACAAGAGTACTGGAGTGGGTTGCCATGCTCTCCTCCAGGGGACCTTCCTGACCCAGGGATCCAACCAACATCTCTTGCATCTCCTGCATGGGCAGGTGGGTTTTTTATCACTAGTGCCACCTGGGAAGCCCCCAAATTATAGTATCTTTGATCAACTCTTCTATTGAGTTGATCAATAGATACTTTTTCTAAGCACTGCAGTGTCAGGGCATGCTGTTTACTATTCATGTTTTCTAATAAGTATTAATCTATACTTAGACCAGGAGGTGTATGATTTTACTGATGCCAACACAGATGATGTAGTAGTTCCTGAACAAGGAGATGCACATATTGGATCATTTGTTGCTTTCCTTAAGGTAAAGAAAACTTTGAACAAATATCAATAACACGTTTTCCTTAATCTCACAAAAGTGAACAATGCAATTTAAAATGATAACTTTCTTTTATGTAAGGGAAAAGAGAAAGGTCCTGAAAAATCTCAGAAAAATGAAGAATTTGGAGATGAAAAAAGGTAAGCACACCTGAATTTGCAAATTGAAGTATTGCTTATTAATCTTTGAAATATCATTAGATATTTCTGCTTGAATGAATAAGTTCTTTATTCATTTACCTGTTAATTTCAGGTAGTTTGTGAATATTTCATCTGTCTGCTTTCTTCAGTGAAGCTGAAAATTATAGTAAACATATAAGTTGAATGTAGTATATACACTGTTTTTCTCCATAAGTGTAATTATAATGTCCCTTATTACTATTATTGAAGAAAAATATACTTTCCCATACATTGCCTCATTTAAGCTATTTAGCTGTTCTTTAAAACAGATAGTATTGGTATAATTTGACTGATTAGGAAACTGAGACCTGGAGTTTCAAATGTTTCAAACTGAGGCGTTCTGACTCTTGGTTTAATAAACTTGACATTACATGAGACTGGTTATGATAATTTTAAGGGTATTTACTTCTCTATTTTATTAAAATAATTTACTTTAGATCTTCTCTGTATCCTTTATCTTATGAAATGATAGAAATTGACTTACCACATTTTTCAGAAAAGAGTATTTGTTGAATACCTACCATCTCCCAGGATCTGTGCTACATGCTTTCCTATGTTTCTTACTTAATCTTCACTAAATCCTGCTGCTTGCTGCTAAGTCGCGTCAGTCGTGTCCGACTCTGTGCGACCCCGTAGATGGCAGCCCACCAGGCTCCTCTGTCAATGGGATTTTCCAGGCAAGCGTACTGATATGGGTTGGCATTGCCTTCTCTGTCACTAAATCCTACAGGGTGGATATTGTCCACATTTTTACAGATAAGGAAGGTGAAGCTGGGAGACTACTAAGTTTCTTTTCTAAAACCACTTAGCTAGTGTCCACTAGAACCTTGGGTATGAGTCTAGCTCTCTGATCCCCAAGTTTTTCTCTTTTCTCTGTATTGTACTTCCCTCAAATGACCTCACTGGTAACTTTTTAATAGTCATTTAATCATCTCTGGTGCCCCATAAGGAGATACAGTGCTTTGTTTTACCTTCTGTGTTTCATTTTTCTCTTGTTATTGCATGAGGACAGTTGTCTTACCTTGAGAGACCCCAGTAGCATGCAAGATATGGTAAAGATACAGAGTCTTAGGTTTGATACCATTATTTACTTACTTACTTACTTACCTTACCATGCAGCATGCATGATCTTAGTTTCCCCACCAAGGATCGACTCTGTGTCCTCTTCAGTGAAAGTGCAGAGTTTTAACCACTGGACTGCCAGGGAAGTCACTGACACCATTTTTTAAATGAAATGCCTTTGGGATAAAATTACTAGAGTTTATAGAACAATTTTAAAATTTCTTTGTTCTTTTTAAATGCCAAAAAAATACATATATTTTAATGAATTTTTGGGGCAAATTTTCCATTCTTATCTTAATCTATTTTGCATTTCTTCTACTTAAACATTTTATACAGAGATTTTAAAAATAAAAATAAATGAACTGATAAAAGAGTGGTTTGATAAAAAATTTTCATAACATTTTCTATTTATTTCTAAAGATAGGCCAAATAGAGCTCTGTGGTCCTTATTATACTCAAGATGGAGAGTATGCATTGTTAAATTATTATGGCCATTTCACATTTCAGAAATTACAAAATAGTAATGCAGTTTACTTTGTTAGCCATTAATTATATTAATATAACCAGAATGCAACATTTCCTATTGAGTAGAGAGGATAGATATTAGTATGTTTGTATATTCCTTCAGTATTCTTTATTTCTTATTTTAACATTTTAAATACAAGAACATTTCATGTGCTGTTAAAAACAAAAAATGGTTTCTACATCTGAAAGCTGGCATAAAATATCATCTGCCTTACTTTTTGGATAATCACATTTGTTACCTTTCAGACTTGGGAAAGAACAACTACTTGCTGAGGAAGAGGATGATGGTTTGAAGGAAGTAACTGATTTGAGGAAAATAGCTGTTCAGTTATTGCAGCAAGAGCAGAAGAACAGGTATTTTTTTCAGTAATGAGATTTAAATGGGCAAATTTTATAATCATTAAATTTGATATTTAAAGATTGTCAAATAAACAGTAAACAAGAAGACCATCTACTAAAAGACAATAGGAAATACTTAGGAAAGAAATATAAAATTACATATACAATTAACAGAATAATTTATACTCATATAGTCATTGTATTTATTGCTTAAGTATCTTTTTTATTCCTTTGTATTAAATAATAATAATTGATATTCATCTTAGCTCACAATAGCATTATATGTTATAAGCATTTTTTCCAAGTACATGTCACAGTATATAGTGTGCTTTTTATCTGATTTTGAGTTACTCGGGATATGTGTAAACTCCTTAAAATTGAATTATATAATCACTGATTAAATCAGTGTGACAGTTTGAGAATAACAGGTTCACTTTAGTCTGTGTCTTGGTCAAGGAGCATTTCTCCCTCTGGCTAGGCTTTCGCCAAATGCATGTTATTGGCAATGAGCAGGACCTTGTGTTAATGAGTATAAAATCAGTGCAAGTCAATTTTTTATACAGAGAAGGTTCTGCGTGCTGCTGAGGGTTGGCTGTTATTGCCATCTTCGTGTACTGAGAGTGCTACATTTATGTTAATAATTTTGAAATAATAAAGCAGAACTGAGATTTTTTTTTTTTTTACTTTATTTCAATTAGAAAAATCTCTTTATACTTTTTCTCTCCTAGAGGAAATTT
>SJYA01007639.1:0-21392 GCA_006410615.1 Neotragus moschatus | reverse complement strand
GGAATGTCCTGGGGGAGGGTGGGTTGGGATTGAATGAGTTCTGTCCTAGGAATGCTGGGGGCCTGAGGGTCCCTGGGTCAGGGTGTCTGAAGGTCTCCAGTCCTGGGATGCTGGGTTTCAGCCCAGGACTCCCAGGGCTGCAGAAACCAGGGGTGGAAGTTCCACATGGGCCCCTGTCTGGTTCTGTCCGAGCCCGACCCACGAGGTCCAAGGCTGGGTTTCAGCGCTCCTCTCCGATCACGGCCTGTCTCAAGTGCGTGCTTCTTCTTTTCCCTTTTCAAAGAAAGAACACACTTGGTCATTGACTTTGACCTCTGCATGACCCTTGCACAAATCCTTCCCTTGATGGTACTGGGAGCTACAGGTCTCCTTGAATTTCTGTGTGACTCCCAACTCAGGGAGGTTGGCCTTGGGGCTGGCCTGCCAGAGTGTGGAGGGCAGAGGCTGGGTCTCTGGGGCAGATGGGCAGAGGCCCTGTTGTGGTCTTACTGTAAATGATGTGGATAGCACGTGACCTGGAGCAGGTCACCCATCATCTGACATGTCACTCAGCTTTATTTCTCCCCTTCAGGCTCTGTTTATAAGCACACTGTTTTTTTAACGGACATCTAATCTTTAAAAACGAGCATCCATTTTTTAAACCCAATTGCTATTCTTCACCACATACACTTCTTTTTTTTTTAATTTTTGCATCCCACCTTTTCCATGCTCCGCTGTCAACATTTTTCTGTCTTCCACATACTTCATCGCCTCACCGGCTGCCTTGTGTCTCATTGACTGGCTGTACCAGTCGTTCACCACATCAGCCTGCTATTATCCCTCTTACTGTGCACAATTCATCTTTTACAAATGATGCCACAGCTAATAACTTAGCATACCCCCTTTTTTTTTTCATTCTTATGAATTATTTTCCCACGCCTAGAAGTGATCTTTGCTTTGTGGTATGTCAATTTCTCCTGCTAGGCTGTGAACCCTTGAGGGCAAGGAGCTTGTTGCATTGATCTTTGTATCTCTAATGCCTGAAATGTTGTAGAAGTAAATGTTAGATGAGAAGACAGAAGGATGGATGACTGTGAGTGAGTGCCTGGCTGGCTGTTGGAGGAGAGGATGGGAGAGTGGCTGAATGAATGGAGTAGTGAATGAACAGATGAATTTTCTGGTGTTGAGTTTCTTGAGGAAAGGCCAGGAATTTTTGTATGACTCCTAATTTCAGAAGGCTTGCAGCATTTTATGATGCCCAGCGGTGTGTTAGCATTTTGTTAAGATGTTGCAAATTTATCTCTGTTAAAAAGTGTTTTTCTGTCATTTTCACTTGCACTGCGTTGATGACTAATGATGGTTGAACATTTTACTGTGTTTGTTAAAAAAAAAAATTGCATCTTTTGTGAACTGTTTGTCCAAGTCCGCTGGGTCATGGCTTTGTGATAAGGCTGGCCAAGGATGGAATGAGGGTCCTTGGGATGTAGTGAGCCCTTCATCTCTGGGGTCATTCAAGGGACAGGACAGGCAGATACTCGATGAGGGTAGCTTCAAGGAGACTCAATTAGTAGGAATGGGGTCGGCCTAGATGGCCCTTCAGGTCTCTTTGACTCTTCCTGGAAAATGCACATTGGGATGATATTCTCGCTTTGGCAGCTCAGTGACGTTTAAGGTGGCTTCTCCTGGGTGGGTTTGTGCATTTATGATTTATAAACTCTCAGCTCACCCTCTGTAACTCTTGTGGTACAAGAATCTCTTTGACCCTCCAAGGTCCAGACAACTGTGCTGCCATCTTGAATAGTTAAGTGGCGGCCTTCCTGCCCCCACCCCCTGCTCCCATTTCGCTTTGAGGAAGACAACCCCTTGGATCACCACTTGCCACCTCTCAGGGCAATCAGTTGAGGCACCCTGCTGCCCTTCATGTTCCTAGTGCCCTCTCATGTATGAGCCATTGTCCCATGGTGTCCCATTGGCCTCCATGGTGGTTTTTGGGGTTTAATTAAGTGTGTCAGATCAGGTCAGATAGTGAATCTATCTTCAGAAATGGGGCAACTCAATTCCATGTGCCAAAGAGTAGAATGGCCCCCACGTTCTCCTTGGGCTTCCCTCATGGTCCACCCCAGGGGTAGCCAGGTCTCAGAAGTCATCATGGCCATTTGGGAAGGGCACGTGACCCAAGAAGGCTCGCCCCTGCTTTCCAGAATACCCTTCCACTTGCAGCTGAGGGCCGTGTCTTCCCATCGACCGTCTAATAGAGCACTGAGCGTTGTTTGCCCATGTCAGAATTTCTCACCCACATGTTTGGGAGGCCAGTGACGATTCCCAACATCCATCCGTCCATCCATCCATCCACCCACTGCGTTTGGCCTCTTGACCTGGTGCTTTGGGCTTTCCCTTTCCTGGAAGCAAACCTTCTCCTTGTGGGTAGGCTGTGTAGCGCCATGGGCTGTGGTTACGAAGTGAATGCCCGCCCTTGTGGCTTCTTCCTCCGGGGTCACTGCTCTGAGCATGTCCCAGCTGGATGTCATCTGCCACACCACCCACACAGCTTCCTTCCCCATGGCGCGTTCTCATGCATCGCACCCTGCGAGGGACCCAGGGCCCGGGGGCCCAGGGTGGCCCCCATCCCCACCCGGGAGTGGAGATGTACCCCCCAGGGTACCTTGCCTGGTGCATGGTCCCTGCCATGAGCTTTGCCCTCAGCCCCTCCGCTTCTTCTACCAGATGACAGCGGTTGTGACTCATCCTTTCATCCCTTCATTCACTCCACTCCCAGCCCGCAAACATTCGAAAAGGTCAGCTGGTGCTATACCAGAGCTGGGTCACAAGATTGCATTGTGGCACCCCCTCTAGAAAGAGAAGATGAGTGTGTTTGCTGGGGGCTAGTCACAAGGCGGGATTCTTGATTCGGCGTGCCCACCCCTCGGCCACAGTTCTGTCGAAATTTTGATTGCCCTCTCCAACTTTGTTCCTCCGCACACTGGGTTGATTAGTAATCAGCAAGCTGTGTTCCCTGGGTGCTCAGAAATCATAGCCCAGAGTCTCAAGAGGCCAGGATGATAGCTGGAGTGGTGGAGGGGATCTGAAACAATCAGCTGATTCTGGCCATGAGAAGGATTTCAAGTCATTAGGACACCCTCATCTTGCACAAAGGGCTAGTTTCAGAGTCCTTCCTATCCCTTGGAGATTGGTTCATTCTGGGCTCTATTGAGAGAAAATTGGGGGAGACGATTGCTGGTTTGGATGGTGAGGGTCATGCCCCCCCGTGAGGTCTGCACAGAACAATCTATTGGCACAGCAGGGCATCTGGGCCACCTGACGCTTGGCAAACCCGGGATCCATCCGTGATCCAGGTTCCCAGCCAGGTGGGGCTTCCCGCCATAGATCTTGGGGGCTCTCCTGGGAATTCTGCGTTTGACTTACTGCCTTGGATAGTGGGTGTAGTGGACAAAGCCAGGACCCTGGAGCTGGACAAGCGTGTGGTTTAGACTCATGGGCACGGCCGAGTTCTGTCTGCTGGGCAGAGCACGGCGCCTGCCTCACAGGGCTGTTGTGAGCGTCTGCTGTGACCGGGTTTTGAACTGTGACCCTGTAGGTGGTGCGCGTGCCCCTGGGAGTAGGCGGCGGGTGGCGGGGTGACGGGACAGGAGGGGCAGCCTGATTGGGGCAGCTTAGTGGGCAGTCTTTCTAGCAAGCACACAGCGGGTATTATGGGATCAAATGCTGAATTTGTATGGCATTTGAAAGGTAGGTAGGAGTAATTTTGGGGTTAGGGTTAGGCTGGGGAATGGGCATCACTCTGGGCAATGCCCTGGCCCCCTGGGGTACGCGTTCGCACCCACCTCTGGAATAGGTTGTATCTTGCCTACCACTGTGTCTGGCCTGTGGGCGGCACTTACCCTCCACAAGAGACCCCTCCCAGCAGTATCCTCCCCGCAAAATATTAGGCACCGGTTGTCAAAGACACTGTGCCCCCATCCCCCAACCCCTCACCGCCCAATGTCCCCTCTTCCCCTTCTCAACATTTGGGCTCAAATATCAGCTGCCTGGGTGCCTAACACAGTACCAGGCCAGTGGTAGGGGTCGCCTTCCATTTCTGTTGGAAGGATGGATGAGTAGATGGTCGAATAACACAATTGTAACCCAGTGTAAGCAGCGATTGTATATAACCTTGACTAAGAGATTGTCCTCCACTCCTGATTAACCTGTTAACCAGTTACTGTATCTTACGGACCTTTGTGTGATATATGTTGTTCGAAAACCAGGACTCTGGTTTCAGATGTCACTTGATGGAACTTTTGCTGTCCGATGAACGAGTTAATGTTTTAAGTTAGAAATGAGAGTCTGGTTAACGTGTAACTAACAGCACTGTCGGTCAGGCACTTCTCTCTGACCGTCGGTCTTCTTTTGGTCTTTTTTCTAAGCTGTGGGTCACCGGAAAGCTTACCTCACAGGGTTGTTGTGAGAGCTCAGGGTTGGGTGAACTTTAACAGCATTCATTAAATGCTGGCCGTCACTGAAAGTGATCACGTGTTGGGGGCTGTCTGGAAGGGAGCAGGGAAGCTTTTGCTAGTTCTAAATGAATAAAAAGTTGGTCTTAACCTTATAATAAGGTTGTATTTCCGACAGTCACTGGGACATGTGAGACAGAGGTCAGGTGGCCTGAGAGTGTTCAGTGATGCAGGTCTGGAGTAAATACTGGCTCAGTTAATGAGTGATGGCTTTTCTCCTTTCTTGGAGGCTCCTTTCCTCTCCCCCCTTCCCACCCTGGGCAGCTGTTTGTCATGCGCAGGTGACTGTTCCTGCCAGGTCTGTGGAGGGACTTTTGTGAGTCCCCCGAGGGTATTTCTTAGGGGGGAGGAGCAAGGACAGTTTAGAGAGAGCCCAAGGAAGGGTTTCTGGGTAAGATCTTAGGGACTAAAACGCCCTCTTCTGCCCTTTAAGGAAAAGGCTCCTGCCTAATTGGCATGCGGGTCCATTTAACAGATGAGCGAGCTGTATCTGAGCCAGGATTGAACAGTCTTCCATGAAAAGCCAGAGGTGCTCTCTCAGCTCAGTCAAAGCAAACCCTCCCGGTTCCACGGCTGGTCTCTGCCAGCCCAAATGTGCCCCAGGGTGTCCCTGACCCCACCACGTGCCTAGCAGTGCCCCGTGGAGCTTCAATGGGACCTGGAAACTTGGCCGAATTAGGTATTGCCCCTCTTCCTGCTCAGGAGACATCCCCTTGGGGTCATCGTGGATCCAGGGGTCTCCACGAGTCCATGGAATTCCTTTCCTGGCCCTTGTCTCACATGTGGACAGTGGGGTTCTGCAGAACACCCCCAGATCCTATTCCAGGTGGGCTGGAGTCGGGGGTCTCCTCTGGCCCCTCCCCTTGCAGAAGCCTCCCTGACCCCTCATTTGGCCTCTGGCTTTCACAGCCTCAGTGGGCTGTGTCCACACGTGTCCACCCTGTGTCCTTGAGAACTTTTCTGAAGCTCCCGAGGGGATCCACGGGTAGAGACAGGTGGCTAGGACCCTCCTCCCAGGGGCTGGTGAGTCTGCGTGTAGGTGTCTGCTCCTGGACGGTCCTCGGGCCTGTGTGCCCAGGGGTGAGGCGTGCTTTTAGGGCCTCGTCCTCCTGAGCAGGGCAGGCCTGGGTCCCCGTCTCCGGAGGGCGGAGAGAAAGCTGAGGCTCAGTGAGGGTTAGGGTTTCGAATCGGGGTCAGGGTTCAGTGAGGGTTAGGGTTTCAAGTCGGGGTCAGGGCTCTCAGTGAGGGTTAGGGTTTCGAGTCGGGGTCAGGGTTCAGTGAGGGTTAGGGTTTCAAGTCGGGGTCAGGGCTCTCAGTGAGGGTTAGGGTTTCAAGTCGGGGTCAGGGCTCTCGGTGAGGGTTAGGGTTTCGAGTCGGGGTCAGGGCTCTCGGTGAGGGTTAGGGTTTCGAGTTGGGGTCAGGGTTCTCGGTGAGAGGGTTTCGAGTCGGGGTCAGGGTTCTCGGTGAGGGTTAGGGTTTCGAGTCGGGGTCAGGGTTCTTGGTGAGGGTTAGGGTTTTGAGTCGGGGTCAGGGCTCTCCAACCCCCCTCCCTGACTTTGAGACTTAGGCTTCTCTGACCCTGACGGTCCTGCTGCCTGTGGAGTAGGCACTTAATAGATGCTCACTCATGGGCGAACGGGGTTTTAGTGGATGTGAAAAGCTGAATTGACTGTTGGCTGATGGACACATTGACTCTGCATGCATCTAAGAGGAAAGAGGGTGTTTCTTGGCAAAGACTCTCCAGGGCAGACCCTGAGGGTCTCTGTCTGAAGTGGGGGCTCACCCTGGGGAAACTTCTGGATGCAAATAGCTGTCTTCTGACTGTGTCTGGAAATGTTTATATCTAGAATAAAACTTTATTTGGGCTAAAAAATGTACTCCTATGTGCTGTGGTCCAAGTGCTTTTTTAAAAATGTTGTTGGCATGTAGTTGACATGCAATATTGTGTTATTTTCTTCTGTACAGCAGAGTGACTTGGTGTTACATATATATTCTGTTTTCATATTCTTTCCCACTATATTGTATCACAGTGTATTGAATTTGGTTCTTTGTGTTACACAGTAGGTGGTCCAGGCGATGTTGCTAATGCGGCGTTTGGCAGGTCCCCAGTGGCAGAGGTGTTCTGGCACGCCCTTGCCCGCTCTGGGTCTCAGGAGCCCTCGCTCTGGGGGAGGGGAGGCCTTTGACCTGAGAAGTCTTTATCCTCACCATTGGTGGCCGTCTGCCTTCGCCTGTAAGGAACATACCTGGTCTGAGATGCCGCCTGGTCGCCCAGCAAATGAGGGGGATTGGATCCCAGACCTTGATCCCTTTCTTTCAGTCTCTTTTGCCTCCCCAAGCTGAGGCTCTGAGGGATGGGGATCTTACTCATTGGAGTTCTGGGCGCGGCAGGACCATTTGCCAGTGCAGTGGCCTTGAGGGGTTACTTGAACCACCCCAAGCCTGGTTCCCCTCTCTGTAGAATGGGAACATAATGGCAATGTCTGCTCAGGGGCTGCTGGCTAACCTGTCTCGATGGGCCCCGTACACTGGTCCCGAGAATCAAGGTCTGATGTTCAAAGCTATCTAAGCACCTATATGTGTGTGGCATGGATGGGTTTGTTCACCTGTAATCTGAAAATAGTCACGTCTATCTGGCGTGGTTATTGTTGGGTTCGAGGAGGTTGTTTATGTGAAAATCAGTGCTTTGTTACCTGGCCTCCTGTTTGGGGTTGGCCACAGCGCCCTGCAGCCTGTGGGTCCTGATCACAGAAACCCTGTGCTTTCTGGAACTATGGTGGCCCCAGAAACTGCTGGGCAGAGTGGAGGGTGTCAGGGGAGCACCCGGCCAGCCTAGGGGATGCAGTGAGGAACGGGAAGCTTTGCTCTTCAATACAGAGATGTAACAGGTTCAGAGAGGGGGGTACTGAGGTCCAGGTAGGCAGAATCAGGGAGAATTTTCAGAAACTCCCAAAGGAGGAGTAGGTTTCCAGGCGGCTCAGATGGTAAAGAATCTGCCTGCAGTGCAGGAGAACCAGGCTTGATCCCTGGGTTGCAAAGATCCCCTGGAGAAGAGCGTGGCAACCCACTCCAGTATTCTTACTTGGAGAATCTCATGGACAGAGGAACCTGGCAGGCTAGTCCATGAGTTTGCGAAGAGTCAGACACAACTGAGTGACTGACACTTTCTCTTTCAGAGGGGGAGGAAGCTGGTAGTTTAGAAAATGCCCTGGTCTAATTGGTAACGGCTTGGACAGGAGAGCTGGGGTGGTTTCTCCCAAGGCCAAGAGTTCTAGATTTCAGTTAGTTAGGTGAGCACCATCAGAGTTACTGATGCAGGAGCGTGAGATGCTTCTGGAAATTACAGGAGGAGGAGACCAGGGAGGGGGTGATGTGAAGGGTGACAGGTGGAGGGCAGGAGCTGGCGGCTGGGTGCTCCCCTCTCCCTGTGTGGTCCAGGCCCCCATCCTTCTCCTAAGTGTGTCTGCCCCTCGCCTCCTGCCTGCCTGTGTGCATAAGAACTCTTGTCAGCCTGTGAGCCGGGAGCGGATGGCCTTCATCTGCGCCTATGTCTCTCTCAGCCTCCACAGCCACAGGAGACACCTGCACGCGTTCCCACGGGACAGGCTGGACCCAAAGACTCTGGACCTGGGCCGACCCCCCTGTGCAGAGGGGCATGTCCTCCCCGCCTCCCCTCCCTCTGACTGATGGATGTCACTGATCTGAGTGTCAGACACGTGGGCTGGACCCTCTCCCCGCCCCTCACGAACCCTGAGACTTGGGAGAGCGCCGGGCCTCGCTGTCCACATCTGAGAAACGGGCTTGGACACCTACCTCACAGGGCTGTTGTGAGGAGCCTGTGCCAGGGTCAGAAAGCACCCTCCCCCGGTGGCGGGGGCGGGGCTTGGCACGGCCCACTGTGCTCTCAATAAATGTTTCTTGTCTTAACAAAAACAGCGATGGATGTGCTACTAATCTGAGGAGGGGTGAATGTCGTGATGCTGTCTGGCTGGGGGCTTCCCGTCACCTTGGGCCCGTGTGATGGGGGAGTGGGGGAGCCAGCTCGGGTCCCAGGAAGCCACCTGTCCCCTGCCCATCGGGCACTCAGGGGCAATGGGAGGCCTAGAAGCAAAGCTGGCCTGCTGGGCTCCTGAGGCAGATGCATGCTGGGATGACCTCACCTGGGCTGGTCCCCTTCTTCTGCTGGTTTTAAGATGCCAGGTTTCTTTCTAGAAAGGCATGTAGACAGGAGATGGAGGTGCCACTCCAGGGCTGCGGTTCTTCCTCCCATTTCACACACCCCCAGGGCCCTGGCAGGGGGCCTGGTAGAACAGCCATAATGCTTAAACCAGTGGTGAGTGGACTGCCATGCGGTCCAGCCGGGCTGTGACCCAGGGCCAACATTCATCCCACCAGTTGGCTTCTGAGCAGGTCTCAAAGGCCCGAAAAAGTAGCTCCTGAGTTGCAGTCCCTGCCCTTTGGCAGGGGGGCACCCCTTGCACCCCCATGGCTCAGCTCAGGAAGGTCAGACCATTGACCAGCAATATATGGCTGGAGCCAAATGGGGACAGAGGGGGACAAGTGCTAGGGAGCTTCGGACTTGAGTCCACAAGGAATCCTGGGACAGCACACTTGGCTTCGCTGGGAGCAGATGATCTGGACACTCACCCAGCAGGAAAGAGAGGCTGACCACTGCCACGGCCTCCGTCAACGCCAAAGCCACCTGCACCGCCACTGTCAGCGCCAAAGCCACCACCAGCTCCGCCGTCTCCTCCTTCCCCGTTTCTCCTCTTCTCCGTCCTCCTTTTCCTCCCCCTCCACTCCCCTCCTCATAGGGAAGTGCCTCAAGAGAACTCCAGGCAAGTCCCACCATGATTGCACGGGGCTGAGAGTGGCCCCTTTGGAGAGAGAAAGCACCACTTCTGGACTGTGGCCATATCTCAGCCAAGGAGGCTTGACCCCAGTCCCTGAAGGGGATGTGGACAGTCCAGGCACCACTGAGATGAGGAGAAGCCCACCTCTAAATGTGCCCGCCAGATGAGTCCATGCCCGGGCAAGAAAGCTGTGTCTCCAGGAGAGTCTTGCTTGTAGTAGGCAGAGTCCCAGTCTCGGATGAAGCTCACACATGCAGAAGGAAGGTCCCCTTGGTGTTCCGAGCTGAGACTCCCAGCTCCACCTTCCGATGAAGCTCAGCTGTCCGTGATGAGGGACCTTTTGGAGGTTCCAGAGCTGAGACCTCATCTCTGGCCTCCCATGAACCTTGGTCATCCAGAGTGAGGGCCCCTGTGATGCCTAGAGCTAAGAACCCAGCCCCAGCCTCCAATGAACTGCAGACCGTCTATGATGAAGGACCCCTGTCTGTGTCCCAGCACTGAGACTCCAGCTCTGGCCTCCAGTGAACCTCGGGCATCCAGAACGGGGGCCACCTTGATATTTCAGAACTGAGACCCTAGCTCCAGCTTCCGATAAAGCTCAGACAGGTGGAACTGAGAAAGTCTCGAGGCCGTGGGCTTGCCTGAGCAGGACTTGGTGTGGCCAAGGTTTGACTGGACTGGAGGCTGCAGAGGGGACTCTGCCTTCCACGTGTGGCCTGCGGACTCCTCACTAGCAGCGCCAGAGGTAGCCTTTGCATCCCGCAGGAAGCTGGGTTCCAGAGGCGTAAGGAGAGAGGTGCAGCAGGGCCTGCTGGCGGAGGAGGAGGAGCGGACGAGCCCAGCCGCAGAAGTCATGGATCATGGGTGGGCCCTGCTGCCGAAGCTCACCCCTGAGTGCTCAGCAAGGCGCTGTTCAGTCATGCTGGACTCATGGCTGGCTGCACACCAGACTTGACCCACGGGGCTGCCAAGTTGGCCGGACCTTGGAATGTAACCCAAGCTCGTTTCCCTGACTTAGCTCCTCTCCCGGGGGAAGGTGCTAAACGCCCACTGGCCAGTCCAGCATGAGGCCGACACTTTGGGGCTGGTCAGATCTGGTTGCCTGTTTCCAGCAACTGAAGCTTATTATTGAGGTTGGGGCTGCGAGGGGGCCAGGCCATCACCATGGGAGGCGAAGATGGCGTGGACAGCAGAGGAGGCCCCAGACAACACGGGGACTTGATGGTGGCACGTGCCGCTGTGTTTTGAGCTGGATGGTCGCCGTGATCCCTTGGGCGCTGTCTTGACCCCGGTCTGTCCACTAAACCAAAGAGAGGCGGCAATGAATGAAATGAGGCCAAAAACACTGCCTTGCTCAGAAACCCTAAGAACGTCATGGGTTGACACAGTCGAAGTGATGAAAAGTGTCAACATTGCGGGAAGAGAATGCTGAGTGTTATTCTGCATGTGCTGACTTCAAAATCTGTAGACTGGGAGGTTCTGAGAATCTGATATCATCATTTATGCCATTCAGACATGGCTGCGATGATATATCCTAGAAACTGACTTATTTTCTGCAGTTGGAGTCTGCAGGAAAAGGGAGCAGCTAGCAAGCATTCTTGAAAAACACATCCTAACGACGCCAACATCGTTTCGGTGATGTTTCCTGGAAATTCATTCGAATCTGGAACTGTGTACCCAAGAGCTTCTTTTATGAGTAATTGGAACTCGAGACCTGGGTTGGAATGGAGGAGAAATGTTGTCTTAGAGGACTGCCCCACCCCCCACCGTCACTGGGCCAAGTTATTTTAGGAGATTTCCAAGAACAGGCAATTATTAGAATCACTCCTTGCTGGTTTCCTAGAAGTCCCCACAACAGTCTCTTACGCCAAATGTGAAACGGGTATGCCAGCGGGCTCATGATGTTTGTGAAAAAATGTGAAGCTGCTCTGTGACACCGTTAGCTGCAGGAAGCAAGGCTCAGAGTCGAACGGCGGCAGTGGAAATCGGGACCCAGGGAGCTTCTGGACCAGGGGGCAGAGCCGCCAGACTTGACGCAGGTCAAAGATGATGATACAGCCCCTACCAGGAAGGCTGTCGAGCTGTCGAAGGTTCCTGGAGTGTGCTAGGTATTGTGCTGAGACTCTGGGAAAAGAGACAGATTTGATTCAGTCCCCGCTCTCCAAGTGCAAAAGACTAAATTCCACGTGCTGTTGCTGCTTTGGGGCTCCCCTTTGATCAGCTCCATGGTGGTCTCCCAGTCAGCTCCCATTTTGCAGATGGAAACACTGAGGCTGAGAGACAGATTGGTTACTCGATGTCCATTTAGACCAGACCTCTCTCTTTGGAGGTCACATCTTCCAGACAACAGACTGCCTCTGACTTACTGAGATTCAGGAAGAGATCAGAAGGCTGAGCAGATTGCCCACAGACGCCCATCAAGAGAGCAGAAGTGGGAAGACTTGGCACCAGACTCCTGTCTCCTCGGGCAGATTGACTGTGATGATACCCGTGCTCCAGGATCCCAGCCCCAGCGCCACACTGGAAGACCAGGCCAGAGGGAGTGAGGCTGCTCGGCGGGATGGAGTGATGGGACAGGAAGACCCCCTTCTGGGGATCTAGAGAGCCAGGCTCAGCCACCGTTTGTCTCTGACTGTCCTGTGGGGTTTTAGTTTCCCCCGTCAGTCACTCTGTCCTCCTCCTTTTTGGAGGAATGTTCTCTGATGGGAGCCCCCACTTCTGCTTAGTGAGTAGTGACCACTTGGTGAAATGGATTCATGGTGAGGAGGCAGGCAGTCCCTGAGGGAGATGAAAGTCACGGCCTTCTTCCTTCCCAGGAAGGGGTCGGTTCGTGCCCCAGATTTCATGGATACTGCCAGCTCTGTTCTTAGAGGAAGCAGTAACCCAGAGGTGCCCTGGGCGGCCATTTTCCCCCAGATGACTATAATCTTCCCTTCTTATCCGCACTGGTGGCCACCATCTTGTTACCTTAGTTCAAGTTGACCTGTGCATCCTCTTCTGTGGCAACCCTATGTGTGTGTGCTAAGTCACTTTAGTCGTGACCCAGTGGACCCTAGCCCACAAGGCTCCACTGTCCATGGGGTTCTCCAGGCGAGAATACTGCAGAAGGCTGCAGAGGGCCTCCACCGGGGGATCTTCCTGACCCAGGTCTCTCTTAAGTCTCCTGCTTTGGCTGCTGCTGCCGCTAAGTCGCCTGGCAGGGGAGTTCTTTACCACTAGTGCCACCTGGGAGGCCCTCACGGCCTGGGAAGCTGGGGGGCTGGCGTGTGACAGGCCAGCAGCCTGCAGAAAGCTTTCTCTCAAGCCCCCTTCACGTGGAGGGGTGTCCCCTACACAGGCCAGTGGGAGGCAGGACACCCCCCGACTCCCCAGCACTTCTCAGGAGAAAATTTGGCCTCTTACCCTCAGCCCTGCACCCTGCACCCAAGTTGAGCCTTCAGGGAAGTCAGTTCTGGGAGCGGCAGAGACTCTACAGAGGCCGGGCCCANCTGCTGGGCTCCTGAGGCAGATGCATGCTGGGATGACCTCACCTGGGCTGGTCCCCTTCTTCTGCTGGTTTTAAGATGCCAGGTTTCTTTCTAGAAAGGCATGTAGACAGGAGATGGAGGTGCCACTCCAGGGCTGCGGTTCTTCCTCCCATTTCACACACCCCCAGGGCCCTGGCAGGGGGCCTGGTAGAACAGCCATAATGCTTAAACCAGTGGTGAGTGGACTGCCATGCGGTCCAGCCGGGCTGTGACCCAGGGCCAACATTCATCCCACCAGTTGGCTTCTGAGCAGGTCTCAAAGGCCCGAAAAAGTAGCTCCTGAGTTGCAGTCCCTGCCCTTTGGCAGGGGGGCACCCCTTGCACCCCCATGGCTCAGCTCAGGAAGGTCAGACCATTGACCAGCAATATATGGCTGGAGCCAAATGGGGACAGAGGGGGACAAGTGCTAGGGAGCTTCGGACTTGAGTCCACAAGGAATCCTGGGACAGCACACTTGGCTTCGCTGGGAGCAGATGATCTGGACACTCACCCAGCAGGAAAGAGAGGCTGACCACTGCCACGGCCTCCGTCAACGCCAAAGCCACCTGCACCGCCACTGTCAGCGCCAAAGCCACCACCAGCTCCGCCGTCTCCTCCTTCCCCGTTTCTCCTCTTCTCCGTCCTCCTTTTCCTCCCCCTCCACTCCCCTCCTCATAGGGAAGTGCCTCAAGAGAACTCCAGGCAAGTCCCACCATGATTGCACGGGGCTGAGAGTGGCCCCTTTGGAGAGAGAAAGCACCACTTCTGGACTGTGGCCATATCTCAGCCAAGGAGGCTTGACCCCAGTCCCTGAAGGGGATGTGGACAGTCCAGGCACCACTGAGATGAGGAGAAGCCCACCTCTAAATGTGCCCGCCAGATGAGTCCATGCCCGGGCAAGAAAGCTGTGTCTCCAGGAGAGTCTTGCTTGTAGTAGGCAGAGTCCCAGTCTCGGATGAAGCTCACACATGCAGAAGGAAGGTCCCCTTGGTGTTCCGAGCTGAGACTCCCAGCTCCACCTTCCGATGAAGCTCAGCTGTCCGTGATGAGGGACCTTTTGGAGGTTCCAGAGCTGAGACCTCATCTCTGGCCTCCCATGAACCTTGGTCATCCAGAGTGAGGGCCCCTGTGATGCCTAGAGCTAAGAACCCAGCCCCAGCCTCCAATGAACTGCAGACCGTCTATGATGAAGGACCCCTGTCTGTGTCCCAGCACTGAGACTCCAGCTCTGGCCTCCAGTGAACCTCGGGCATCCAGAACGGGGGCCACCTTGATATTTCAGAACTGAGACCCTAGCTCCAGCTTCCGATAAAGCTCAGACAGGTGGAACTGAGAAAGTCTCGAGGCCGTGGGCTTGCCTGAGCAGGACTTGGTGTGGCCAAGGTTTGACTGGACTGGAGGCTGCAGAGGGGACTCTGCCTTCCACGTGTGGCCTGCGGACTCCTCACTAGCAGCGCCAGAGGTAGCCTTTGCATCCCGCAGGAAGCTGGGTTCCAGAGGCGTAAGGAGAGAGGTGCAGCAGGGCCTGCTGGCGGAGGAGGAGGAGCGGACGAGCCCAGCCGCAGAAGTCATGGATCATGGGTGGGCCCTGCTGCCGAAGCTCACCCCTGAGTGCTCAGCAAGGCGCTGTTCAGTCATGCTGGACTCATGGCTGGCTGCACACCAGACTTGACCCACGGGGCTGCCAAGTTGGCCGGACCTTGGAATGTAACCCAAGCTCGTTTCCCTGACTTAGCTCCTCTCCCGGGGGAAGGTGCTAAACGCCCACTGGCCAGTCCAGCATGAGGCCGACACTTTGGGGCTGGTCAGATCTGGTTGCCTGTTTCCAGCAACTGAAGCTTATTATTGAGGTTGGGGCTGCGAGGGGGCCAGGCCATCACCATGGGAGGCGAAGATGGCGTGGACAGCAGAGGAGGCCCCAGACAACACGGGGACTTGATGGTGGCACGTGCCGCTGTGTTTTGAGCTGGATGGTCGCCGTGATCCCTTGGGCGCTGTCTTGACCCCGGTCTGTCCACTAAACCAAAGAGAGGCGGCAATGAATGAAATGAGGCCAAAAACACTGCCTTGCTCAGAAACCCTAAGAACGTCATGGGTTGACACAGTCGAAGTGATGAAAAGTGTCAACATTGCGGGAAGAGAATGCTGAGTGTTATTCTGCATGTGCTGACTTCAAAATCTGTAGACTGGGAGGTTCTGAGAATCTGATATCATCATTTATGCCATTCAGACATGGCTGCGATGATATATCCTAGAAACTGACTTATTTTCTGCAGTTGGAGTCTGCAGGAAAAGGGAGCAGCTAGCAAGCATTCTTGAAAAACACATCCTAACGACGCCAACATCGTTTCGGTGATGTTTCCTGGAAATTCATTCGAATCTGGAACTGTGTACCCAAGAGCTTCTTTTATGAGTAATTGGAACTCGAGACCTGGGTTGGAATGGAGGAGAAATGTTGTCTTAGAGGACTGCCCCACCCCCCACCGTCACTGGGCCAAGTTATTTTAGGAGATTTCCAAGAACAGGCAATTATTAGAATCACTCCTTGCTGGTTTCCTAGAAGTCCCCACAACAGTCTCTTACGCCAAATGTGAAACGGGTATGCCAGCGGGCTCATGATGTTTGTGAAAAAATGTGAAGCTGCTCTGTGACACCGTTAGCTGCAGGAAGCAAGGCTCAGAGTCGAACGGCGGCAGTGGAAATCGGGACCCAGGGAGCTTCTGGACCAGGGGGCAGAGCCGCCAGACTTGACGCAGGTCAAAGATGATGATACAGCCCCTACCAGGAAGGCTGTCGAGCTGTCGAAGGTTCCTGGAGTGTGCTAGGTATTGTGCTGAGACTCTGGGAAAAGAGACAGATTTGATTCAGTCCCCGCTCTCCAAGTGCAAAAGACTAAATTCCACGTGCTGTTGCTGCTTTGGGGCTCCCCTTTGATCAGCTCCATGGTGGTCTCCCAGTCAGCTCCCATTTTGCAGATGGAAACACTGAGGCTGAGAGACAGATTGGTTACTCGATGTCCATTTAGACCAGACCTCTCTCTTTGGAGGTCACATCTTCCAGACAACAGACTGCCTCTGACTTACTGAGATTCAGGAAGAGATCAGAAGGCTGAGCAGATTGCCCACAGACGCCCATCAAGAGAGCAGAAGTGGGAAGACTTGGCACCAGACTCCTGTCTCCTCGGGCAGATTGACTGTGATGATACCCGTGCTCCAGGATCCCAGCCCCAGCGCCACACTGGAAGACCAGGCCAGAGGGAGTGAGGCTGCTCGGCGGGATGGAGTGATGGGACAGGAAGACCCCCTTCTGGGGATCTAGAGAGCCAGGCTCAGCCACCGTTTGTCTCTGACTGTCCTGTGGGGTTTTAGTTTCCCCCGTCAGTCACTCTGTCCTCCTCCTTTTTGGAGGAATGTTCTCTGATGGGAGCCCCCACTTCTGCTTAGTGAGTAGTGACCACTTGGTGAAATGGATTCATGGTGAGGAGGCAGGCAGTCCCTGAGGGAGATGAAAGTCACGGCCTTCTTCCTTCCCAGGAAGGGGTCGGTTCGTGCCCCAGATTTCATGGATACTGCCAGCTCTGTTCTTAGAGGAAGCAGTAACCCAGAGGTGCCCTGGGCGGCCATTTTCCCCCAGATGACTATAATCTTCCCTTCTTATCCGCACTGGTGGCCACCATCTTGTTACCTTAGTTCAAGTTGACCTGTGCATCCTCTTCTGTGGCAACCCTATGTGTGTGTGCTAAGTCACTTTAGTCGTGACCCAGTGGACCCTAGCCCACAAGGCTCCACTGTCCATGGGGTTCTCCAGGCGAGAATACTGCAGAAGGCTGCAGAGGGCCTCCACCGGGGGATCTTCCTGACCCAGGTCTCTCTTAAGTCTCCTGCTTTGGCTGCTGCTGCCGCTAAGTCGCCTGGCAGGGGAGTTCTTTACCACTAGTGCCACCTGGGAGGCCCTCACGGCCTGGGAAGCTGGGGGGCTGGCGTGTGACAGGCCAGCAGCCTGCAGAAAGCTTTCTCTCAAGCCCCCTTCACGTGGAGGGGTGTCCCCTACACAGGCCAGTGGGAGGCAGGACACCCCCCGACTCCCCAGCACTTCTCAGGAGAAAATTTGGCCTCTTACCCTCAGCCCTGCACCCTGCACCCAAGTTGAGCCTTCAGGGAAGTCAGTTCTGGGAGCGGCAGAGACTCTACAGAGGCCGGGCCCACTTGTGGGTGGGTGGAGGCGGGTTGGAAGGGCAGATGGGCAGGGCAGTGAGGGGCAAGACGGCAGCCAGCTGGTCCAGGGTCAGACCAAATTCCAGTCAAGTGTTACTCAAGTGATCGGTGGAGGAGGGGGAGCCCCACTCCAGGGAGACCTATATCAAGCCGATTTGGTAGCTGGTACTTGCCAGAAGCCCATAGTCTGCTGCCTCCCCGCGGCTGTGGGGCCTCCAAGGCCAGAGCTTCTCTGGGCCCCGAGTGACCCTGGGAGAGGGGGTGGGTGGGGCCGGGAGGGGGCTGGCAGGGCGTTGTGGAATGTTACCTATATACCTGCACTTCACAAAGCACTTTATCTGTTTGCTTGGTGTTGGTTGGTGGTGGCAGGAGTGGATGGATGTGTGCCTGTTGGGGGCTGGGTGTCCCTTGGGCCCCCCACGTCACAGGGGAGACCTTAGGGCTCAGAGACAGATACTCAAGTGTCCATAGGGTGCTGGGCCCAGAAGCGGTCTTTTCTGAGATACTCTGGCCAGGGCCTCGGTGCCCAGGGTCCATGCTGCTAGGAGCAAAGCCCCCAGGGCACCCCTGCCTGGTCATCTGGGGTTAATGACCCAAGCTGGAACTTGCCTCTTTAGAACTGGATGTGACCTTGAAGGGTCTTAGCCAACACTCCCCATGCAGCCCAGACTCATGCCACCTACAAGGGGGAAGAGGGCTGTTGCTGAAGGTTTCTGCCACCTGGAACCCCTGACTCAGATCAGTCTGCACCCATTCACCCCAGCTCCTGCACTGTCCCCAGCAGCAGACAGCTGCTTGAGTGGCCATCCCAGGTTAGGCTCAAGTGCTCTCCCGGCCCTGGGGGATGGTGCTCACAGTGCAGGGGGGCCCTAGCCTCGACTGGGGGATGGATGTGTTTGAGCCTGCCTGTGTGTGCATGGGTGTGTGCGCGTGTGCAAATGTGTGTGTGCATGTGTGTGTGAGAGGGTGAGATGGAGAGTGACTGAAAATGAGAGACACTGGGTCTCTCCCTAACCTCAGATGCCCTGAATCTGAACTCCACATCCATTCCCCCGCAGACCCACTCTCTGCAGTGCCCCCTGCCACAAGCCCCCTGTAGCCTCCCACCAGCCCATCTGTCATCGAGTTTTGCCACCATGAACAGGAGAGTGGCATCCTCGGTCCTCACCCCTCACCCTTCCCTGTCTGCGCCCCCCCCCCCCAGCCCACCGCAGTGCCTCTCCTTGGCAATCTTGTCCCCAAGAGCTGTTGATGCCCCCTCTCACCAGCTGTGCCCAGTGTTCCTGAGTGCGGCCTCCCCTGCCTGCAGCCCCTCAGTTCCTTCCTCCTCACCTGGGACTCTGATCAGCTCCCCCAGGCCAACCCAAAGACCCCAGCTTCCCCAGCAGCTCACAGTATTTGTCCAGCCACCTCCTGGATGGAGGGATAGGGTGTTGAGCTGGACATGTTGGGTCCTGCCCAGTGTCTGGATCCTGCTCAGCCTCCCTGGCCACTGCCTGGGGCATCTGCCACCCACGGGCACTGGCCAGGACCTCTGGACCCAGATGTTGGCATCGCACTGCGGCCTCGACAGAGCCTTGGACCTGGACGCTGCCTGCAGCCCCACGGCACTCAGCCCAGAGGCTGCTCCATCCAGGTCAGTTCCCATCTGGTTGTCCCAGGTGCGCCATCCCCTTCTCATCTGGGGGATGCGTGTACCTGAGATTCAGAATCCAGAGGGGTAATGTTTGTCTTTGCAATGCTTTCGGGTTGCATTGGTCTGGATTGAAGGTGCTAAAAATGCCAGACTTTTGCTGATGAAAGTCTGTTTTGTCTGATTGATTTGCCAGTGAGGTTGAGAGTGGATGAATCCAATGAGCTCTGTGCTTTAGACACATATATATCTACATATTACATATTTTATGCCTATACCTCACATAAATATTGTGATACCCAGGAAGTCACATCATTGCAACTCGGTAAGCTTGACACAAAAGCTTTGTTGCCAGTTTAAAAGTGGGCTAGGGGAAGTGGGGATTAGGTGGCTTTTCAAAATTCCTTCATGGGGAATATGTCCCCACTCTAAGGCATCCACTGTTCCTCACTGGCAAGCTTCTCAGCTTGGTAGTTGTTCTCTGAGCTCTGTACAAGATGGGTATTCTGTTAATGCAGGTGGGCAGGGGTGTTAGCTGGCACTCCTGGTCCCATCTTGAGCCCCAGAGATTTCTAGGCCCAGTCTGTGGGTCCTGGGTTCCTCCTCCACCCACCTCTAGTATTTGGGGTCCATCTCATGCATGTCTGCCACCGTGGGCTCCCTCAGCCTGGCCCCCCTCACCCAGCACTGCTTTACTGTACGCCGCAAGTCCTGGGTCCTGGCCCCTCCATCCCCGTGGGCCGGTCATCTCGGGCTCTCATCACCTCCACCTGGCCTCTGTCATCCTGAGCACAGCATCTCATCTCACTGTGGACCTGGCCATCACCCATCCATCATCTGCCTCACTCCATCATCCTCGCTTCGGGGCTCCCTCTGGCCCCCAGGGCCTTGTACATGGTAGGCTTTCATTCATTCGTTTGCACATTCGGTGAAGGTCTACTGTGTGCCAGGCCCTGTGCCAGGCAGCAAGTAAATGGACATGGACCGTGGGAGTGCACGCCTCGGGGAGACGCAGAGGAGCCGGTGGATGGCAGAGAGCCTGGGCCAGGGCGGCTTGGGTGTGCAGGGCGGCTTGGGTGTGCAGGGAGGTTTGGGTGTTTGGGTCTGACTATGTAGGTGCGAGGAGGCTCAGCCCAGGTCCTGTTGAGTGGTTTCTGCAAGGAGAGCCCACCTGTGCCCACTTTCTTCCCCACTGGTAGCTGGCATCTCTAAATGGCACCAAGACCCCAGACCCTCCCAGCCTGCTCATGGGGGTCATTGCTCCCAGGTCCCTGGCACAGGTCTGGCCCCACTGGTAGCTTTAGCTCTTTGTACTGTGCACCCCATTCCCTGTGTCAGCCTCTTCATTGTCCCCTTTGTTGGTGATCTCCTATTCCTGCCCAGATCCTTTGATGTTGGTTCACATCTTTCCCTTTTCAGATGGTGAAACTGATGCTGAAATGGTTCCCTGAGTGTCATAAAAGACTCAGAGGGAGAGTTAAGGACTGAATTCTGTGCTCTTTCCACCAAAGTTGAAAGGAATGAATGAATGAATGACATGAGAGGAGGGAAGTGGGTGGGGAGGAGTACATGGATTTCTCAGCCTTGGAATGGTTTCAAGGCAGAGACAGGCCACCTCAGAAGAGGGAGAGTCACAGGGCCACCCAGTCTGTGAAGGAGGGTTACACTTCCTTGTTAAATGGTGGAAAAGGAAGTGAATTTCTCATAGAGTAAAATTTATTCCACTCTAAAATTCTGAGCAGTGTCTTTGTAGTTAGGCCATTACACTGTATTTGTTTTGAATCATGGTGGCAAGGATGGTTTGATCTAGTGAGATGAATGTCTTTGCTTGGTCAAGTGGTGATGGTCAAAATATCCATCTGGGAAGTTTCCAGGTCTCGGAGAGTCAGAAACAGGAACCTTTTAGTCCATGAACCCTTTAGGTCCATGAAGACCTTGTAGACTTTCTGGTAAGGGGGGCCAGTTTGTGGGGCACAGTGGTGGAGGTCTTCAAGGCCCTCTCTAAGGACTGGAGTGGACTCGGCTTTAGGGGACATTGAGGGTCATCACATGGTCTAGGTTTGGAATTCTCCCTTTGGTGAGGGTCTTCTTTAACTTTCAAGATTGTTACATTACCTATTAGAGTTTGAAACAATCAGCATTAGTGTGGGATGTGCAGTCTTGACTGAGAGTCTGTAGGGATGAGGAGGCACAAGGAAGGGGGCCCCCATGAGGAGATGTCCATCATCTCCCTGGGTGGGGCTGCTCTTCATGGGATGAATGACGCTGAAAGGCATTCGGAAGCTCGTACCACAGGTATACTCCTCCATACTGAGAGTAAAGACCTTTTTCTCCACTTAGGGGTCACACAGAGCCGCTCCTCCACAAAGGTGTCACACAGATCACATATGTGTCACTTAGAATCCCTCACCCACTCAGGATTCACGTAGAACCTGTCCTCCACTCAGGTGTCACAAAGTGTCACAGAGTACTTCCTCTACTCAGGTATCACAAAGAACTGGTCCTCCACTCAGATGTCACGTAGAACCTGTCCTCTACTCAGGTGTCACACACACTACTTCCTCCACTCAGGCATCACACAAACGTTTCCACTTCGGTGTCACATAGAACGCCTCCTCCACTCAGGTGTCACAAAGAAACCTCTCCCACTCAGGTGTCATGTAAACCTGTCATCCATTCAGGTGTCACAGAGAGTC
>SJYA01007637.1:0-17829 GCA_006410615.1 Neotragus moschatus | reverse complement strand
AGCCCACGGGGCATGGAATTTTCCAGGCTAGAATACTGGAGTGGGACAGGGGAGCCTGGTGGGCGGCTGTCTCTGGGATCGCACAGAGTCAGACACGACTGAAGCGACTTAGCCACAGCAGCAGCAGCCATTTCCTCCTCCAGGAAAATAGTTTTTAAACGTGTTCAATAGTTAAATACTAAACACTTACTTTTATACTTTACACGCTTTAAACATTTGGAATTACAAATAATTGTGCATTGTGACATCATCTGTAGCTGTATAAACCAACTTGAATCGTTTTATGCGCCCTCCGTTAACTGTGTTTGTTTTTACCAAAGCAGGAGAAATACACTGGCTGGCTTCCGAGGTGGATCTCCCTGTCGACTTTACTCTGTGCCTTCGGGCACTACAATCCCGCTGGGAGCTGCTGCCTCTGCAAAGCGTTGCTTGTTAATGTCTGGTCAGTAGCGCATTCACAGACAGAGATACTTCGAGCAAATTAAAGAGAAAGATTCCACAGTAGGCTTCTTTGCCTCTGAACACCAGGTCTTGCTGAACCAAAGTTCTAAGGAAGTTTAAACTTCAGATTTTAAAAAGTTATAAGGTTTTTACATAAATGCCCGATATTTTGGACATATTTCCTAAATGTTATCTTATCTTGCCCTTTGTACATAAAATTTATTTATGTGTACATTTAAATACCTTCTCTTATAAAATGTCATTTGTTTAATTAACAAGTACAGAAAGGTAAAGTGACTTCATTTAAAATTAAACTCTGGCTTTTACATAGGGTTACTAGAAGGTCTTAATGAGTGTATTTTTGGTCTATCATTTGCTACTATTTCATAATTCATGAACTGTAGTCAAACATAACAGATATGATTTTGTTTTTTAATGTTGAGTTTCTTTGGGTTGACGAAAGGAATAAGTCAATACTTCATCTATTAATTTATGGAAATATGATTTAAAGAAACTCCTATGATGATTATGGATTTGTTAGTTTCGTTTTTATTTTTTCCTATCAGATTGTGCCTTATGCACATGAAAGTGTTAATAAATTCGTTCGCTGCTAAAACCCAGAGCTTTGTCATTCGCTTGCGATAATTGACAAGCATGCAATCACAACACAGGCACTGGTCCCTTGTTCTCTGGAAACTCCATTCTAAGGGGTTGCCTGTATGGGCTATTTAATCTTTACGCAGCATCATATGGAAGGTGGTTTTATCATCTCCACTTTTCACCTGAGGAGATTAAGGCAGGAAAGCTTAACTGGCTTATTCTTGATGTCACAGACAGTGAGGACCTTGAAATACCTCTTGCCACTAACATTTAATCATTAATAGCCATCCTTAATAGCTGCACCCATGCAAAATATGGGTTATGTAAAATATCATACTTGGCCATACATTTCTCTGATGCTATAGCCAGTTCAAGTGAGAAACACTCACTTATGTAAATGAATTCTGGTACTGTCCAATACACACACACACACACACACACAGTTTGGTCACAGTACCATTTTATATATTTTTTGATACATGTATCATAACACATGCATATATAGATATGTGTGTTTGCCAATTAGGAAATGCAAGAGACATGAGTCCGATCCCCAGGTTGAGAAGATCCCCTGGAGAAGGAAATGGCAACCCACTCCAGAATTCTTGCCTGAGAAATCCTATGGACGGAGGAGCCTGGCAGGCTACAGCCCATGGAGTCACAAAGAGTCGGGCACGACTGCACAACTGAACACACATCTATCAATATAAAGACACTGGGCAGGGAGCCAGTGGACATTCCTGCAACTCTCTGCCAGGACCTTTCTTTATCCTAGAGGAAGGTCTGTACCCCCAAAAGGGAGAGCAAATGTGACAATGTAGGGCAGTCACAAAACATGAAAAACACANAGTCGGGCACGACTGCACAACTGAACACACATCTATCAATATAAAGACACTGGGCAGGGAGCCAGTGGACATTCCTGCAACTCTCTGCCAGGACCTTTCTTTATCCTAGAGGAAGGTCTGTACCCCCAAAAGGGAGAGCAAATGTGACAATGTAGGGCAGTCACAAAACATGAAAAACACACCTCCTCGGCCACATCAGATCTTCACGTGTTGTGTAATTAAGCAATAGTTGCGCCTTCGTTCACTTACTCTCTTTCACACATTTGATCGGCAGGTTGTCTGCCAAGCCTTGGAAGTGGGGATGCAAAGGTGAGTGTGCAGGCACCCCTGCCTGGGGGCATGGAGCCTCACACACCAGTGCCATCAAACACAAGCTGGGCAGAGGTGGAAGAAAAGGGGCATCTAACTCAGGGAAGGGAAGGGTTTCTGAGTGGCATCCTGAAGGGCAGAGAGCAGTTCACAGGGGCACACACAGGGGAAGGAGAGCCTTCCAGAACCACACACCAGGAACTGGGTCACTGAAACCTACCTCCTCTTGTATTAAACAAACCCCTTTCAACCCTCCTTCCAGCTGCATTTCCCTCCAAGGAATGAATTCTGTAAAAACAATTGCAATGCCCATTAGAAGATGGCAAGAGTCTGGAGGCGAGCTACAGGCAGTGGAATATGCCATCTGTACAGGTTCCTGGGTTCAGATACAAAAACTGGAAACGGCACCACATAACAGTCTGTTGTGAGCAACAGATCTTTTAAAGTCTGGATAAGTGCTGTAAAAGGGAGGCTTTTCAGCAAGTTTTCAGAACTTTTAATTGCACTTTTGAAAATAATCACTTTGGGTTCCAGGCACTATAAAATCAAGTATCACCAAAATAATTCTGATGCTCTGACATATTTATTGACCAAAAGGAGGTTAACCAGGTCAAGTTCTGTTTGTTCCTGCCAGAAATGTGTGCTATTAATACAGTCATGTGTTGGCATCTATATGGTTCACACATGAAAAGCATATTTTGAAAGTGAATTTCACTAACACGTAGGGCTGTTGGCTCTGAATTCCGTTTTCATCACTGAAATGTTTATATGCTGTGAGCACAGCTGTAACGTGGTCCAAACATCTTCTCTCCCGTGGAGAGCACCGGTTTTTATATCACCACTAATAGCTTGAAGATACCAGCGGAATGACATCTGTTTTCAGGCTCATATACATTCAACAAAGAGCAAGACAAAACATAATTTTCCTGTTCTTTGCAAAAGGCATTATAAAGGCAGAGCAGTGCCTTTAAAATTGATCTGTTTCTTGATTATTCAGCCAGGATCATATCTTTCCTCGCCCGATCTTCCAAAACATCAAAGACAAGAAAGCATGATGTAAAGCTGAGTGTGAATTAACTATTCAGTAAACCTTCACTTGTCTATCATCCTAATTAAGTCCTCACTGCAGTTTGACCAGAGCTGAGCTGAAACCTACTTTCTGCTACATACGGTTCCAAGAATTAGAGCAGGTTTAAACGGAACAGCAAGATAAGATTTCTAGCGTCAAGCATCTCCCTTACTGAGCAAAGGAAATTGGTTTTCAATTCACAGCCACTGCGTCTGCTCATTGATGAGTAGGCAGCCAAATCTATACCCGAAAAATTTCTGTCCATTCTCAGTTGACTTATTCGGTACATTTAAAAGAAACAAAGCTCTGTTTCCTTACGTAGACTTCTGAGGGAAAATACATATAACGTAAATGCTATCACTGCCAATGGTACAGTTCAGCGGCCTGGCTCCAGCTCACTCACCAGGCCATGCAGTCATCACCCCTATATCTCTGTGTGTGTTTCAGTGTCTGTTTGTGCGTTTCTGGCTGGGCCGAGTCTCCCCTGCTGTGCAGGCTCTTCCCTGGTTGCGGTGTGTGAGCGTCTCACTGCGGCATTGCTCCGGTTGCAGAGTACAGGCTCTAGGCCCTCGGCTTCAGTAGTCACGGCACTCAGGCTTAGCTGCCCTGCAGCCTGTGAGATCGTCTCAGGTCTGGAATAGAACCTGTGTGTACAGTGTGGGCAGGCAGATTCCTTACCTGAGCCACCAGGGAAGCCCCACCCCTATATCTTAGAACGGAACTGCTATGCTTAGCAGCCAGATGCAAAACCCCACATATTGCATGATTCCACTTACATGAAGCAGTCAGATTAGGCAAATCTACCAATAGAGAAAGCAGCGGAGCTTCTGGGGCCCGGGGTAGGGGACGTGGTGGTGACTGATCGATGGGGATAGGGCTTCTCTTTCGGGTGTTAAAAATGTTCTGAAACGAGGCTTCCCTCATGGTCCACTCAGGGTCACTCTCCCGGCTATCACTGAGAAAAGCGCCTAGTGGTCTTGGAGACCCTGTGACTGAGTCTGGTCATGTTGTCATTTTCTTCCACCTCCCAGGCACATTGATGAGACCTGTTATACCTCTGGAACAGGAGACACAGCACCTGTGGGCAGGAGTTGCTAGACAGGAGGGCAAGCGAAGTCACTGTCCTCGGCCTGGCCTGGGACCTAGGGCAGATAGTAGAAGGTGTCTCCTCCATCTACAAGATGAGGGAATTGGACCAGGTGATTGCAAATGCCTCACAGCGTTGAAACTCTCAAACAAAAAAAAAAAAGAAAAAAGAAAAAAATTTTCCAGCTCCCGTCTTTACGACGATCTCTCAAGCGTAAGTTAGAAATGTCCAAGGGAGAGACAGAGCTCCTTCAGGAACACCATGCGGGATTGAAATAGAATTTCTTTTAGCACCAAGTGGGCATCTTGCAAGAGAGGAGGGTCTTGAGGGCATGAGGTGGCCCCGCGGCAGCTTGCATGGATGGAGAGTGAGCAGTATGGACTACGCTGTAGGATGGACTTGGACAGTGTTTGGCCAGTGGGCCGTGAAGGCATCCTTTGTCCTGCAAGCAGTGATGCTTATTGAGGGGCAAGAAGGTGGCGGGCAAAGGGGACATTCTCAGGATATCACGGAAGGTTTAATTTGCCCGAGGATGTGTTGGGGACCACTGAGGTTGGGAGCAAGGCAAAGGTGAAGATGGTGTGTCTCCTCTAACAAGCTCTAGTCTCATCGGCGAGACTGACAGAACGTACAGTGACCATCACCGATGGTTCTGCACTTTCTGCTCCACAACACCGCACTCAGATGCACACACACACACCTTCCAGCCAACATTAGCACCTCCACCAACATGCACCACCAATCTGCAGCGTGATTACATGCTGACCGCTTACAACTGCACAAAATAACCCTGACTTACATATCAGAATCCAACAAAAATCCAGAGTCAAGGGTCAAATACAAACCTGTATTCTCTAAGAAATAGAAAAAAGAGGAAACCCTCCGATAACTTACAACATTCTAAAGCATGCCGAGATAATAAAGGTATCTTGATTTGGGACAAGGAGGAAAAGAGAACTCACGTCTGCTCTGTGGTCTCACGGTCCTCATGGAGGCCCAGAAAGGGGTGCTGCCCACAGAGCCCTCGGGGCCTGGCCGGAGGGGGTGAGGCCGCTGTGGTCATGTCCACTCGGGTGGGGGCCCAGGCTCCATGCTGCCCTGCAGCTGCAGACCCTGTTCTGCAGACGTCATGGGAGAGAGCACAACTCTCCTGGTTCTTTACAGGATTGGGGGGGCAGAGACAGAAAGCACATTTGAGCGCATTGGCTGAGCCCATGACGCCTGTGCTGGGTGAAGTCGAAGCTGTAAACCCACAGGTGACCCAACAGACCCGCCCCATCCCCAAGCCCACTCTTCCAAGGAGACTCAGGGGTGTCCTTAACCCCCTGCCAGGATGCTCAGCACCCTGAAGGGGACTGAACATCCAGCCCTCTGCAAGAGTGAGGTCTGCAGCTCAACGGGCAGCGGGGGAGACGTGCAGCTAGGGACACACACGCTCGGGGCAAAACAAAACAGGACTGAAAGAAAGGTGTGCAGCCCAGAGGCCCCGTGACAGTGACCACAGGGCCCTAGAGCTCCTCCTGAGAGAGAGACCGGTCCTCCCGGCTGGCTTCTAAGCCGCTGCACACTGGAGCGCGGTTCAGAAACCCGGTCTACCCCTGGGTGATGCCCTGCAGGCCCCCTGCCCGGGTCTCAGCTGTGGCCTCCAGCCCTGCTGAGGAGTCCCATGGCTTCCCGGGTCAGTAAACAGATTCCCCACCACTCTCCTGGTGTTGTGGGTCTCCAACTTCCACTCTGTTCTCAGAAGCTCAGGGGTGCGCTCCACTGGGGAAGGTCACCTGCCTGTAAAAGAGAGGGGATGGATCCCAGGGGTGCAGCCAGAACCCAAATCGTGTTCCGTTGACAAAGACAGCCTTTAAGATCAAGCAGAAGACCATAGGTCCCTGCCTTAGTTCCTCTTTGTGTAACAGGGAGTTGTATATAGCCCCCTTCTTCCACACACACACACACACACACACACACACACAGCTGCTCTCTTTCTCACACACACACCACTACGCCCAAGGCAGCTCTCATCAGGAAGGCTGAGCCCCAGATAAAGGTCAAGTTTATTACAGCTGAGACAAAGAGACACATTCCTCCTGCTACACTGTTCCATCTTCTCACTGGCATGCAGACACCGCTTAAACAGGCCCTGGTCCTGCCGCCCTCTCTTCCTGCGGGAGACCCCGCAGATTTAACAGAGCAGAGAAGTGGGGGGAGGAGAAGGAGGAAGAGAGACTCCAGGTGCCAAGAAAGAGCTTCTTCTCTCCTGCTTAAGAGCAAACCTCTCTGGAGGCAGGCAGGCGGCTTCTCCCAGCTGGGACTGCTCGTGAGAACCGAGAACCAAGACAGATGTAGTTTGTCATTAAAAGTTTGTGTTGATTAATTCTGTTATTGTTTCTCCTAATTATAAGATAAATATGTCAATTTTTAAAGGTCTTGCAAGGCTCAGAAACATTATAAGAACACGAAAAGCACCCTACTCTCACATGATAAATTCTTTAACGAAACACAGGGATCCCCTCAAATCCAAGTTCACAGAAATATCTTATGTAAGGTTTAGGAAAAGCTGTATCAAATGCCTAACCTCAAGGATTTGCAAGGCAGCCCTTGCCCGTTAGGTATACTCTCCATGAACACACAGAGCCCTCATTTACTAAACAGTCTTGCTGCAGTGTCTTTCTGAAAGCATATTTCAGAAAGAAAGACCCTTTCAGTGAGATATTCTTCCATGGCTTTGAGAAAGGGTATTTACCCAGGAAGCACCATGTGCCAGGGTGTTCTGCTAGGTCAGCAGTGAGCATTTGCATATTTGCCGATAAATCTGGTGCCTTCCAGTTCAATGCTGTTCTCTCTAATTACTGGCTCCCCCATGATTTATCAGCACCCAGTTGGCCATATCTGCTTGCGTGAGGTCTGCATTCCAGAAAGCCCATGTAGGCCGGGGGACGAGAAAAAGGAATTGGAGAGAAATCAGATCTGAATGAGAGAGGCCAGTGAAGAAAGCATTTCAAATGTTTTCCAATATTAAAAAACACGCTGAGGGCTTGAAACCACGCATTAAAAGGTGGATAAAGAGGCAAACGTGTGTCAGTCCTTATTTATGGAACAGAACCAAGGGGAGGCTGTGTCTGGGAGAGGAACACGGAGAAGAGGTGGGTGATGACTTCAAATTCTGGCGGAGATGAAGGTGATCACGGGGGTGACTCTGCGAAGTGGGCCAGAGAGGGGTACGTGGATAGGGGCAGGTGTGCGGCAGAGTCACTGTGAGCTGTACCTGAGGTGTGGGTGGGACTTCAGACGACTCTCCCACAACCGCCGGGAGTCGAGGCTGGAGCTCACGGCACAGATCGGGACCACAAGGACAGGTTTGGGAATCAGTGGTTCCGTCCTCTGCTGGGGGTGAGGCCAGCCCTGCGGCAGTATCTATGGGGCCTGGGAAACCTCAGCTTTCAGAGTCAGGCAGGGCAGTAGTGCATCCGAGGAGGGACGTTGCAGAACACAGGGAGGACGATGCCTGCCCCTAGGGTTACTCACCTCTGCTGAGAAAAGACAGATAACCCACCTGGTTTCCACCGGAGGTTTCCATCATGATAGGAAGTCCTCCCAATAGTCCCTTCAGGGCTGTGATGGGACCTATGGTCAGAAGCCAGACTGCAATTTGTCGGAAAAGGGACAAAGAAACTCTATTCTCAATAATTCTTCCAGGTGCTTTAGCCCAGATGGGAAGATATGGAAAAGCCCAAAAGGCAGAGAAAAAGCCAGGATCCCGGGGAGACCTTTTTTTCATGGAAGGACAAATGCATCTTCTAAGCTGAGAGGGAAGTGGCTTGTGGAAAGATGCGAATTTGGAACACGGCCCCCAGGGGGGATGTAAAGCCCTCAAATCTACAATGAGATCTTAGTGTGCGACAGGCCATTGGTGAAACATTGGCTTCCTGGCCATGTAACTCCTCTCGAGANCTTCTAAGCTGAGAGGGAAGTGGCTTGTGGAAAGATGCGAATTTGGAACACGGCCCCCAGGGGGGATGTAAAGCCCTCAAATCTACAATGAGATCTTAGTGTGCGACAGGCCATTGGTGAAACATTGGCTTCCCGGCCATGTAACTCCTCTCGAGAAGCTTTAATTTAATAAAAGTTGGGGGGAAAGGTTTGCATTTATGCCAATGAAGATCTTTTCATTAGTCCTGGGAANGCGAATTTGGAACACGGCCCCCAGGGGGGATGTAAAGCCCTCAAATCTACAATGAGATCTTAGTGTGCGACAGGCCATTGGTGAAACATTGGCTTCCTGGCCATGTAACTCCTCTCGAGAAGCTTTAATTTAATAAAAGTTGGGGGGAAAGGTTTGCATTTATGCCAATGAAGATCTTTTCATTAGTCCATGGTACATGGGTTTCTCAAGTTTTCTTCACTATCTCTTGGTCTTTCTAAATCTATTGATAGAAAAACAGATGGAGATATAAACATATACAGGAGGGATAAATAGATCGAGAGATTGATTGGTAGATAGATAGGCATTAGATTGATAGAGGGTGAACAGGTCAAGCCTTCTTGGAAATAACTAATTGACAAATTGCTGGCAAACATATCAATGATACTTGAGCCCTTAGAGAGTCTGTATTATGGATTGCTTTCAGCGGAATGTAGCTGAGTGACTAGGATTGCTGACCAAAAACAAACCTAGAAGCTGGACATTTCTGGGGCAAGGCTCTTTGGAAAATGACACAGAAGTTAAATAACTATCTCAGTGTAAAGTGGATGTCTCATAACCAAATGCACTCTTTCCAGCCTGGAAATGTAGCTCAATATCCTATTTAAGGGCTTTATAGGCATTAATCTTGGAACAGTGCAAACCAAACGGGGTCCCCTCTGTCTGCTCAGCCTGTGTCTTGCACTCCCTGGTAGCTGGGAAATTGGGTAACACTGCTGACTCCTAGGAGTTGAATTTCAAACCCAATCCTTTGTGTTATCTCAAGTCATCAAAAAATAACAACCACCACAAGTACTTAGCGTATATTAAATTCTCACACAATCAATGTTATTAAAGAAGCTAAGCCCTAAAACAAAAACATGACCCAATATTATTCTTATAAAATTTAAAAAAGGCATTTTAAATACTATGCTCCGAACTTTTTAAATAACAGATGTGGTACAGTTAAATGTCTCCAATGAGCATCTTGCACTGTTTTCTCTGTAAAAACATACATTTAACCGGGTCTGTCAATTTGTTGTTTAGTTGGTAAGTCATGTCTGACTCTTTTGCAACCCCATGGACCATAGCCCACCAGGCTCCTCTGTCCAGGGGATTCTCCAGGCAAGAATACTGGAGTGGGTTGCCGTTTCCTACTCCAGGGATCTTCCCGACCCAGGGATCGAACCTGCATCTCCTGCATTGGTTCAGTTCAGTCCCTCAGTCGTGTCTGACTTTTTGTGATCCCACGGACAGCAGCCAGACTCGCCAGGCTTGCCTGTCCATCACCATCTCCCAGAGCTTCCTCAAACTCAACTCTCGAGTCAGTGATGCCGTCCAACCGTCTCGTCCTCTGTCGGCTGCTTCTCCTCCTGCCTTCAGTCTTTCCCAGCATCAGGGTCTTTTCAAATGAATCAGCTTTTCACATCAGGTGCCAAAGGACTGGAGTTTCAGCATCAGTCCTTCCAACGAATATTCAGGACTGAGTTCCTTTAGAACTGACTGGTTGGATCTCCAAGAGACTCAGAGGAGTCTTCTCCAACACCACAGTTCAAAAACATCAGTTCTTTGGTGTTCAGCTTTTTTATGGTCCAACTCTCACATCCATACATGACTACTGGAAAAAACATAGCTTTGACTGGACAGACCTTTGTTGGCAAAGTAATGTCTCTGCTTTTTAATATGCTGTCTAGGTTTAGCATAGCTTTTATTGCTTTTTTTTTCAAAGAGCAAGGGTCTTTTAATTTCATGACTGCAGTCATCATCTTCAGTGATTTTGGAGCCCCAAAAATAGTCTGTCACTGTTTCCATTGTTTCCCCTTCTATTTGCCATGAAGTGATGGGGTCAGATGCCATGATCTTAGCTTTCTGAATGTTGAGCTTTAAGCCAGTTTTTTTCACTCTCCTCTTTTACTTTCATCAAGAGGCTCTTTAGTTCCTCTTCACTTTCTGCCATAAGGGTGGTGTCATCTGCATATCTGAGGTGATTGATATTTCTCCCTGCAATCTTGATTCCAGCTTGTGCTTCATCCAGTCCAGCGTTTGGCATGATGTACTCTGCAAAGAAGTTAACTAAGCAGGGTGACAATAGACAGCCTTGACGGACTTCTTTCCCAATTTGGAACTAGTCCGTTGTTCCATGTCCAGTTCTAACTGTTGTTTCTTGACCTGCATACAGATTTCTCAGGAGGCAGGTCAGGTGGTCTGGTATTCCCATCTCTTTCAGAATTTTCCACAGTNCAAAATAGTCTGTCACTGTTTCCATTGTTTCCCCTTCTATTTGCCATGAAGTGATGGGGTCAGATGCCATGATCTTAGCTTTCTGAATGTTGAGCTTTAAGCCAGTTTTTTTCACTCTCCTCTTTTACTTTCATCAAGAGGCTCTTTAGTTCCTCTTCACTTTCTGCCATAAGGGTGGTGTCATCTGCATATCTGAGGTGATTGATATTTCTCCCTGCAATCTTGATTCCAGCTTGTGCTTCATCCAGTCCAGCGTTTGGCATGATGTACTCTGCAAAGAAGTTAACTAAGCAGGGTGACAATAGACAGCCTTGACGGACTTCTTTCCCAATTTGGAACTAGTCCGTTGTTCCATGTCCAGTTCTAACTGTTGTTTCTTGACCTGCATACAGATTTCTCAGGAGGCAGGTCAGGTGGTCTGGTATTCCCATCTCTTTCAGAATTTTCCACAGTTTGTTGTGATTCAAATAGTCAAAGGCTTTTGCATAATCAATGAAGCAGAAGTACTTTTTTTTTTTTTTAATTCTCTTGCTTTTGCTATGATCCTGCTTTGGTAAGTGGATTCTTTACCACTGAACCAACAGGGAAGCCCTGGCATATTAACAGTGGTGCCTAAAAGACAGAAAATGTTGCTGTCTTCATGAAACACATTGGGATATATTTCATTTCATCTGATTGTTATGAGGCTGGGTTCAGGTTTTAACTGAAAAATAATCTTCCTAAGAAAGCATTTTTTTTTCCTTCTTCAGAATGATTCACACTTAAATTAAGCTAATACAAATGATACTATGGGATGCTGATGTGGGAGAAGTGGTGATAAAGATGCGGTTAGCCAGGGTCTCCTGCGTACAGGAAGCAGAAACCAAGACTAGGGAGGAAATGCCGCTCCTCCCCTCATGGGCCTCACGTCTCAAAGGCTGCTGTTCTGGAGCCGATGCACCAGATGTCTGTCCGAACACAAGACCCCAAATGAGCCCGTGCAAATTTGGGAGAAGAGAAACTTGTAGTGATTTGGGGGCTTCAAAATCACTGCAGATGGTGACTGCAGTCATGAAATTAAAAGACATTTGCTGTTTGGAAGAAGTTATGACCGACCTAGGCAGCATATTAAAAAGCATAGACATTACTTTGCCAACAAAGGTCCGTCTAGTCAAGGCTTTGGTTTTTCCAGTAGTCATGTGTGGATGTGAGAGTTGGACTATAAAGAAAACAGAGCACCGAAGAACTGATGCTTTTGAACTGTGGTGCTGAAGACTCTTGTGAGTCCCTTGAACTGCAAGGAGGTTCAACCAGTCCATCCTAAAGAAAGTCAGTCCTGAATATTCATTGGAAGGACTGAAGCTGAAATCCCAATACTTGGCCACCTGATGCAAAGAACTGACTCATTTGAAAAGACCCTGATGCTGGGAAAGTTTAGGGCAGGAAAAGGGGATGACAGAGGATGAGATGGTTGGATGGCATTACCAACTCAATGGACATGAATTTGAATAAACTCCAGGAGTTGGTGATGGACAGGGAGGCCCAACGTGCTGTGGTCCATGGGGTCACGAAGAGTCGGACATGACTGATCAACTGAACTGAGCTGAACCGAAACTTGTAGGGGTTGGACCATCAAGGACATGTTCCAGATGAAGTCAGTCCTACAGCAGCTGTGGGACGGGCCTGTTGGCACTTCTCTGTGACCTCCCAGACAGGTTCTGGTCCAAGCAAGCTGTGAGGCACTGAGATAAAGCCAGTTCTTCAACGCCCGTGTCCCGCGGGATTCAGTCAGGCAGTCTGCAGTGTGCCCGTCATCATGGGAGTTCTGAGCCCTAGGGAGGCGGTCTCTGTTCTTCAGCAGATTGTAGGTGATGACTTGACAGTTTGCTCAGGTCCCCTTAGGGGGTGCTCTGCGCATGTCCTGCTGCACCTGTGGCTCCCTGCAGGGTTTCTGCAGGACGGACCACGTGACAGAGCCACAGAGACACGTGGCCCAGGGGAGTAAGGGTGAGCTCTGAGAGAGGCCTTTGTTCTTTCTTCCATGCCATGGTCTGGCTTTAAACCCTCAGAAGAGAAACATGATCTAACGCATTTGCAGGAACCTCAGAAGCCTTGTGGGCTTCCCAGGTGGCGCCAGTTGTAAAGAACCAGCCTGCCAATGCATTAGACTTAAGAGATGCGAGTTCAATCCCTGAGTCAGGAGGATCCCCCGAGGAGGGCATGGCAACCCACTCCCATATTCTTGCCAAGAGAGTCCTGTGGACAGAGGACCCTGTAGGGCTACCACCCATGGGGTCGCAAAGAGTCACGCACGCCTGAAGCAACTTAGCAAGCAGGCACGAAGAGCCTTGTAACAGCACACTGGCGGTGCAGGGCTTGATGTTGGCTGGGCGTCAGCACTCAGCTGTTTCCCATCGCTGATAAATATAGATTCCAGCAAATCTCATTTCACTGTGTTAGCTGACAGTCCAAATCACACAATTTGGCAATCTGTGAGGGCTTCTCAAGCCATCAGTTTGAATTAGCCAAGCTCTTCATAAGTTCGTTGCTAATTTAAGATTTGGGGAGGTTGAAAAAGAGCCTAAGTTTGTTGACAAGTGTGAGAGGCAAAATTATTCTGGCACGTGTTAAAAATGGCTAGGAAGACTTAATTTGAGGCTATTGCAAGGGGGGGATACCAACTAAAAACTGTCGTTCACCATCTGGTTCTATAAGAATGAAGTCACTGGTCACTGCAGGCCCTGAGTGGAGCTCAGGAATGAGGCCCTCTGTGCTCTGGGAAACTGGAAGAACAGGTCTTCAGATAGCCAGATACTTTCAGGTGACTTTATGAGCCCAAGTTCTTCCATCTTCTCATACCAAAAAAAAAAAAAAAAACAAAACACTAAGATCACTAAAGGAGACATCTGTTTTCTGTGACTATCTGCAGTTCAGTTCAGTCACTCAGTCACGTCCAACTCTTTGCGACCCCATGGACTGAAGCATGCCAGGCTTCCCTGTCCATCGCCAACTCCCAGAGTTTGCTCGAACTCACGTTCATTGAGTCGGTAATGCCATCCAACCATCTCATCCTCTGTTGTCCCCTCCTCCTCCCGCCTTCAATCTTTCCCAGCATCAGGGTCTTTTCCAGTGAGTCAGTTCTTCATATCAGGTGACCTAAGTGTTGGAGTTCCAGCTTCAGCATCAGTCCTTCCAGTGACTGTTCAGGACTGGATTCCTTTAGGATGGACTGGTTGCAACCTTCCGCCAAAATGTGTGCTTCACTCTTTGCACACCCTTCACTAAAACCACATGTACACAGAGGTCCCTAAGAAAGGGTGTGCCCGGGTTTGGTTCTGCTTATGTCCCTCTGAGTCTGTTGCCAGAGATCTTGAAACTACGGGGCTTTACTGTTGAACAGTTTTTGTCGCTTGTGAACGTCTGCCTTGTTGCAGTTGCGTCTGTCTGGAGCTGCGCATGTTTGTCACTGCACACCTGCCTCAGCTGTCACCTGCTTCCTTCTTCTTGCTGGCGACCTGCTCACAGTTCTGCAGCTGAGAGTCAAGTCTGGGACCAATGCTCCAAACTCTCCATCCACTGCTATGCATCATTCTGGCTCGCTTCTGTTTATAACTGTCCTGGGCTGTAATAGAAGCTGTATCAGAAACTGTTAAGATGGTGTTTTCGCTTTTGCTTCCTCTGACAATTTCATGACAACACCAAGTATTTTGTTCATTTTGGTAGTGAGTCTCACTGACGACAGAATCACCTAGAAATCATTTGGTGGATATTAATGTACCTGTGCGTCCATGCTCAGTTGTATCAGACTACTTTGCCAGCCCCATGGACTATAGCCTGCCAAGCTCCTCTGTCCAAGTGATTTCCCAGGCAAGAATACTAAAGTGGGTTGCCACTGATTCCTCCAGGGCATCTTCCCGACCCAGGGATCGAACCCAAGTCTCCTACATTGGCAGGCAAATTCTTTTCCACTAGTGCCTCCTGGGAAGCCTCATTAATATCATTTTAATATGCTATCAAAGTCTTCTGCCGTTCATACACAGTTATTTTAAACACATGATTTGTAACATTCTTTGACCAAATACTTGAACAAGCTTGAGTGTTTCTGTTCTGCCAGTGAGAAAGGATGTCATGAAAATGCTTGCCTCTGCATCCTCTGGGAATACTTCATGCAGTGAAGACGGAAGGAGTGGCCGTCCATCTGTGACGCATGCCTCGGGGAAGGGGGCTCCTGACATCCAAGGACGTGAGGGGCCTGGCCTGATTCCTTTGCAGCTCCCACTTGAATCCACAGGAGAGTCAGTGCAAATGGAATCAGATTCTTGAGCCTGAGAAATTCCTTGTGAGCGCAGCTGGCGCGTTAAATTATGTCCATACTCGGTACTGCTTCTGGACATGTCAGGGTGCGTCGTAGATTAAAATCACAACTTCAGCTGCCAAGCTTTAGACCTTCCTGTTTCGAGAGTGAAATGTTCTCATCATTTTTTAAAGAGTAGTGTGCTGGTTCTTCGTTGTTGTTAAGAAGGATTGCAGGGGCCTTCCCTGGCAGTCCACTGGATAAGACCTCACCTTCCGCTGCAAGGAGCGCAGGCTGGATCCCTGGTCAGCGAGTTAAGATCCCGCGTGCCTCAAGGCCAAACAACAAAGCACAAAAAAGAAGACGACAGTAGCAAATTCAAGGCTTTAAAACGGTTTTTAGAAAGATGAATTGCGGGATCACTTAGTTGGGGTGATGTAATGGTCTCCTAAATATTGCTGAGGGAGAGCGTGATGGTGCTGGGTGAAAATGGCTAATATCTGATGCAGGATCCTTGGCCAGAGGGAACTGCACTTGTTCAGATATCAAGGATCTGCACTGCCCGGTGTTAGCAAGCTCTGATGAAATGACCTGGTGTTTGCCAGGCCCTTTACACAATGATTCCGCTTAACCATCATAACAGAAGCATAAGGTCATCGTTAGTAACCATATTTCACTTAAGAAGAAAATATGCCTTATGGAAGTTCATTTGTCCACTGATCTCCTGGGAAGGACATTGTCCTGACTAGACCTAGCCCTAGATGATCCACGAAGTTCGGAGTCTGATCTTCTGCCCAAACATTTCATTGTTTCACCGCTGCACATAAGGCAAACATCTTCTTAAGCATTCTTCTGCCAACAATCTTGTTAGAGGACCCTAAGAGAAGGTGTGCCCCAGATTTGGTCATGCAAGCAATTCAACATTGCTGAGCACCTGTTGTGAGCTGGGGACATTTTCACACCAGCATTGAAGGCCAGGTTTCAAAATGCAAATAGATGCAGGACAATAATAATTCAGCTATATAAGAGGTGTGAAGCCCGATGGGAATTCACAGAAGTGAGACTAGAGTCTAAAAGGAAAAGGAGGCTGATGGAGGCTGTAGGAGACCCTCTTCATGAAGGGACCATCAAGGGCAAAGTACTTAAAAAGTACTCTTGTTTAAAAAGAGATACAAGACAGTCCAGTCTTCAGATGGACTTCTCATTAAAACTTTCAAAATATAAAGAAATAAAAACTATAGACTATAAATTTATAATTTGATCATAGTGGATAAATGGAAATTTTCTCTTGTGATTTCCACATTCTCATAGTTAAAATATATCTTCAGACATTGGTGGTACAGTATTCAGTGACAAAATCAATTACCCTAAGGAAACAGTAACTCAAAGGAAAGCTTCAAGGTATAATTTATTAGCACTCCTAGTGTTATACAGAGTACACCTGCTATTTTTCTGTTATCTTAGGTACAGATGTGGTCTCCAAATGTGAGTTGTGTTCTGAGAGCTTGTAGATAACAGAGCGAGACAAGGAGCCACTCAGGCACCACAGCCCCACACTGTGGTCAGTTACTCACCCCTGTATCAGTTACTCATTGCTGCATAACAACCATCCCCCAAACCAAGGCTTTAGCACAGGGTGTCTATCTTTGCTCCCATGTCTGTGGGTCTTCAAGAGTTCTGTGGATCTCCACTGGGATGGGCGGGGATGGCACTGCTTCCAGCATCAGACCTGTGGTCCAGGTCCACCCACACATCCTACTCTGGAGTCAAGGCTGAAAGCCCAGCAGTCGCCATGGGAACATGTTCTCATGGCAGCAGCAGAGACCTGAGATACTGAGTAGACATATGTGAGACCTCCTGTGATAAGAAATGGAACACTGTCACTTCTGTGGATGCACCGTTGGGTGAAGCAAGTCCCGTGGCCAAGTCCAAAGTGGAGGGGCAGGGAAAGGCACACTCTGAGGAGGGCAGGAGTGTGTGGAGGCACACAGGGCTGAGGAGCTGGGCGCACACTAGTCTCCCGGGGCCTTTACGACACGGCTTTGGCTTCGCTGTTCTGTGACTTTCTGATTGTGCATGGTAAGCTTCATGGTTTGCTTTATTTACCACCTTTATTTACTTATTACAGAGGATGTCACTTAGTATATAAATACAGCCTGACTACATGGCTTAAAAGTTATACACCGTTAAGACTAAGAATTAACCTCTTTGAAGAGGCTTTGTAAATCCTAGAGCTATAGTTATTGGTCAGATTTATTTTATTGTACTTATCAGTACATTTCTCGTGTGAGACATAGAGAGGCATCTAATCCACCACTACTATGGTTTTTCTTTAATACCTTTAATAATAAACGTGCCATCTTTCTCTGAGATGATGAAATGTGTCAATCTTTCTACTTGCCAGGAAGTGATACTATCATAGGGCCAAGATTCCATGGGCCACAGAGCAATGGATACCAGCCAGCACTCCTGAGAAGTCTTCCCTGGCATCTTTTCACACTTGAGGAAGAGTCCCAGCTCTGTATTTGTAGGCTTGTTGTAACTAATTAGATAGGATTTCTGGCATGTCCATAGTTAAAATCACGTTCCTTTCAGTTCAGTTCAGTTCAGACGCTCAGTCGTGTTCGACTCTTTGCGACACCGTGAATCACAGCATGCCAGGCCTCCCTGTCCATCACCAACTCCAGGAATTCACCCAAACTCACGTCCATCCACTCGGTGATGCCATCCAGCCATCTCATCCTCTGTCGTCCCCTCCTCCTCCTGCCCTCAATCCCTCCCAGCATC
>SJYA01007636.1:0-17863 GCA_006410615.1 Neotragus moschatus | reverse complement strand
CATGTCCAATTCTAACTGTTGCTTCTTGACCTGCATACAGATTTCTCAGGAGGCAGGTCAGATGGTCTGTTATTCCCATCTCTTTCAGAATTTCCCACAGTTTGTTGTGATCCACACAGTCAGAGGCTTTGGCGTAGTCCGTAAGGCAGCAGCAGATGTCTCTCTGGAGCTTGTTTGCCTTTCGGTACCCGGTGCTCGTCCTGCAGGTCTGCTGGGCGCGAAGGCTGGGGCCCTCTGCTGTGGCTTGTCTTCCTGCAGCAGTTGCTTTCCATTTTATTACTGTCATTTGGTGTATACTAGACCCATCTACAGAGAAGCTGATGGCACCCACTCCAGCGCTCTTGCCTGGAGAATCCCATGGACGGAGGTGCCTGGTGGGCTGCAGTCCAGGGGGTCGCTAAGAGTTGGACACGACTAAGCGACTTAGCAGCAGACTCATCTGACTCTATGGACATGAAATTGAGCAAACTCTTGGAGATAGTGGANTACAGAGAAGCTGATGGCACCCACTCCAGCGCTCTTGCCTGGAGAATCCCATGGACGGAGGTGCCTGGTGGGCTGCAGTCCAGGGGGTCGCTAAGAGTTGGACACGACTAAGCGACTTAGCAGCAGACTCATCTGACTCTATGGACATGAAATTGAGCAAACTCTTGGAGATAGTGGAGGACAAAGGATCCTGGTGTGCTACAGTCCTTGGGATTGCGAAGAGCCAGGCGTCACTTAGCGACTGAACGTAAGTTACACACAGTGTGTAGTCATAGTTCATTCCTTTCTATTCATAGTTTGTTACATTGATTTTTCAAATTCTAAAAATTCGTGGCTACTTTTACTAGCTAATTTTGTAGTTTATATTAGAATCTGCTTTGATGGATCTTTTTTCCCTCAATTACTTTGGGCCTGTGTTTACATAATCTCTAAGAGTGTGAAAGGCTAGCGCATGTTTTCCAGGCACTGTTTTCATGACTACTAGAGGGGAAATGATACAAAGTCTAGTGGTAGTCAAGAGCTTAGAGATTAGAGAAAGGGTCATGGCATGGCATTTCTCAAGGATAAGGGTCTACCCTAATTTGGGAGATAGAAGTAAACTTAATCAGACTGAGTAGCTGTCAGTAAGAAGCAAGATTTACTGGGCAGTTGACTTTGTATATTTTGATCTGATGCATGAATGAAAGCTCTTTGAATTCATTTGCAGCTGGCTGTCGCTTCCATTAGCTAAAAGCAGCTCGTCTTGATGCTGCCTCGAAGCTGCTGCTAGCACACCTTGCTGAGCTTGCTTGGATTTTCAGCTCACAGAGTTCCCAGCTGCCAGTTCAGAGAGAGCTCTCTGGACCTTGTTATAAGGTCATCTAAATCCTTCTGCCCACTCTTGAAATGAGCCTGGGCAGGTAATTTAATTCAGTCTTTCTGACACTGCAGGTGGTCAAGAAGGATTTAAGGATTTATATGCAATAAGAAAGACTCTAGAGTTTTATCAGTCTTAGCTCTGAAGGTAGAGAAGATGAGGTGAGCGTTGAATGCTCTGAGTCACTCCTGACCATTTTCAGCTCTAGGGACACGGTAAATTCTTCCACCAACCCTTACTTTTTGGTGCTGTGTTACCATGCCAATGCAGGAGACCTGGGTTCTATTCCTGGATCGGGAAGATCTCCTGGAGAAGGAAATGGCAACCCTCTCCAGTGTTCTTGCCTAGGAAATCCCATGGACAGAGGAGCCTGGCGGGCTACAGTCTGTGGGGTTGCAAAGCGTCAAACATGACCGAGTGACCGAACACCAACGTTATCGTGAACACTTTCTGTCTCCAAAGTTTTGAAGACTGTGATTGCTCCATGCGCTGTTATCTCTTTTGACTGTTTCGGTTACACGACCTATATGTACTCATGTGAGCTCATTGCTAAGTCTTGTCTGATCTTTGCGACCCCGTGAGCCATAGCCTACCAGGCTCCTCTGTTCATGGGATTTTTCCAGGCAGGACTACTGGAGTGGGTTGCTATTTCTTTCTCCAGGGAATCTTCCCAATGCTGGGACCGAACTTGCGTCTCCTATATTAGCAGGCAGGTTCTTTACTGCCGAGCCACCAGGGAAGTCCACTAAGTTACACAACATTCTGTAAATACTTTTGTAGATTATTTTAGGGAAATGTAGGCTATCAGTGTTTCACTATGTTTAGGTAAGTAGAACTAAGTGAAGCTAGCACAGTAAGGTTGTTTTAGTTTTGCCTCAAAACTCAGTGGCTTAAAACAGCACACATTTATGGTCTCGTAATTTCTGAGTCAGGAATTCTAGAGTGGCTCAGCTGTCTCATTCTGGCCACGTTATTGTGACGACTGCAGCCAATGTGTCCTGGGGGCAGAGTTCTCTGGTTTGACCAGGACTGGAGGGTCTTTCCGGTGTGGCTTGCTCACGTGGCTGCAGAGGAGGCCTCGGCTCCTTATTGGCTGTTGGCAGGAAGGTTTAGTTTCTCACCTGGTTAGCTTTTTCATGGGGTTCCTTGAGTGTCCTCATGACATGGCAGCTGGCTTCTTCAGAGAGAGAAATGCTAGAGGAGGAAGGGTGGGAGCTGGGTGCCTTTTATGACCTGGTTTCAGAAATCACCAGTGGCTCAGACGATAAAGAATCTGCCTGCAATTCAGGAGACGCAGGTTCAATCCCTGGGTCGGGAAGATCCCCTGGAGGAGAAAATGGCAACCCACTCCAGTATTCTTGTCTGGAAAATTCCATGGACTATAGTCCATAGGGTTGCAAAAGAGCTGGGGATGACTGAGCGACTAAGACTTTGACTTTTTCACTCTTCAGAAGTTGCAGCAGCCATTGAGTTGGCTACATTCTGTTTGTTAGAAGCAAGTCACTGAGTACAGCCCACAGCAGAGGGAATGGGGTTGGGCTCCACCTTTGAAGTGGGGGAGAATTTTTTAAAATTCGTGAACATACTTTTAAACTACCACAATGATAGGCACTGGAATATATTAATATTTGGCAAAGATGTGTCATTGGTAACAGCCAAATTTGCAGTAATTTCTATGATGTTCAGCGGTCTCGTAGTTAAAGCAGGTGTTTCCACTGCTGTATCTGTTCCTGAAACTTTTCATGTTTTCTAGAGTTGAAAATTAAGTGGGTTTATGGGAAAATAGAACTCGAGAGAGGTAGGACTTTAAGTCCAAGCATCTTTATAACCAAAATACTAACAGAAGTAATAATGGATACCTCAGGAAATAACCTGGACAGTCTAGACTGGTCTCTTACAGTGTCTGGAAGTTGAGTTACCTTCNAAATTAAGTGGGTTTATGGGAAAATAGAACTCGAGAGAGGTAGGACTTTAAGTCCAAGCATCTTTATAACCAAAATACTAACAGAAGTAATAATGGATACCTCAGGAAATAACCTGGACAGTCTAGACTGGTCTCTTACTGTGTCTGGAAGTTGAGTTACCTTCAGTTCAGTTCAGTTGCTCAATCGTGTCCGACTCTTTGCGACCCCATGAATCGCAGCACACCAGGCCTCCCTGTCCATCACCAACTCCCAGAGTTCACTCAGACTCAAGTCCATCGAGTCTGTGATGCCATCCAGCCATCTCATCCTTACCTTAGGGAATATTAAAAATGCACAGTAACATAAGAGTAGAAATGTTGGCTTGTGGGCATTGAGACTGAGTTTGCTGTAGGCTTTTTCCTCTGTTTTTGAAAGTTATAATTCCACTCCCAGTATTCTGGCTCCCCTTGCCTACCGTAAATCCTTGTGGACGAATGCTACACGTACCATGCTGACTTCATTCCCCTCTGTGAGAGCTGTTGTTTAGTTGCTAAGTCACGTCTGATTGATTGTGACCTCATGGACTGTAGCCTGCCAGTCCAAGCTTCTCTGTCCATGAGATTTCAGGCAAGAATACAGGAGTGGATTGCCAGGGGATCTTCCCCACCCAGGAATCGAACCCACGTCTCTACTGTCTCCTGCATGGGCAGGTGGATTTTCACCGCAGTGCCTCCTAGGAAGCCCATATGTGAGTTAACTAGTATCAATGAAACATGTGGTGGTGGAACAGACTGTTGGGCTTCCCAGCTGGCTCTAGTGGCAAAAAGCCCACCAGCCCAGGCAGGAGACGTAGGAGACGCGGGTTCCATCCCTGGGTCGGGAAGACCCCCTGCAGGAGGAAATGGCAGCCCACTCCAGTGTTCTTGCCTGGAGAGTCCCGTGGGCAGAGGAGCCTGGTGAGTTGCCGTCCATGAGAAAGCAATCGGAGACGTCTGAGGCAGTGGCTGAGCTGGCTAGACGGGCTCGCTTCCTTTAAGTGCGTCTCTCCCAGTCGTGTCTGTTTATGTCTTTAACAGAGTTCCCTACTGGCTCACCTGGTGGTCCAGAGGTTGGGAGTCCATTTGCTAATACAGGGGACATGAGTTGGACCCCTGGTCTGGGAAGACCCTACTTGCTGGGGAGGGGCTGTGCCCTGAGCCCGAGCGCTGAGCCCATGCTCCGCAGCACGAGGAGCCTCCACGCTGCAGCTGCAGAGCGGCCCCTGCTCACAGCAGCTGAGTTTCCATGTTGTGACAGTGCAGAGTTACTCTTTTTAGATTTGTTTTTCACAGGTAGATAATGATGCCCCGCCTAACCAGAAGTGAACGGTTTGGAAGCCCAGACTACTTAGATTGATACTTTTAAATACAAAAGTCAAGGAGGACCTCTGAGTGGAGGGAAAGACTTAGCACAAAGTTTAGTCCTTTACTTTGAAGAAGGGGTAGAAAGCTAGCTTTCAGCCTTTTGTTTAAGGATTGATTGTAAAGTAATAAATGAGAAGTTCTTTATATACTCATTATTGTCAGTCACTGGAAAAGAAGAGCCAAAGGACTATGGTAATGCTGAAGCTTGGAGGTGTTTTCAGACAAGTCCAGATTTCTAGTCCATTGGTCCCACAGGATTCTCTGAATTTCTGAATATAGTAATATATCGAGAATCTACACCTTAAGGAAAATATGTTAAATAGACTTGTATAATCTATGAAAGTGAATGGTAGGTGTTTGAGAGAGTTTAACTATATGGCACTTCATTCCAGCCAACATGGAGTAACAGAGACTGCGTTTACTCTTTAACCTAAAAGAAATAAACCACTAAAAACCAGGTGAAATGTATGAATCAGCTTTCAGACACTGAGCATCAGGCAGCAAAGGACACAAACCCCACAACACATGCACCTTGAGAGAAGCAAAACGGATGGAAACAGGCCTCCAAAGGCGCCCTCTTACTGACGGTGGGAGAGCGTTCAGGCTTCAGTTGCAATGAGGAGGAACCCAGGCAGAACCTGGTATTGACCCTGCATTCAGGAGACCGCTGGGAGTCCGTCGAGGCTACACAGTTTGAGTATAAAGAGTGAGGTGCTGGGGGGAAAAGAGCCACTCAGTCCTGGAGATGCGCGGGGAGTCGCATCTGAGCCTTCAGCTTTGTGCTGACCTGTCATGTGTGAGGAGGAAACTGCGCGAGGCTGGGGCTGAAAACCACCGCGGAAGAGCGGGGGCTAAAGCCGGACGCTCGCCCGGAAACCCACCGCGGAAGAGCAGGGCTAAAGCCCGACGCTCGCCCGGAGCCAGGCCCAGAGAGAGCCCCACGGTTCAGAAGGGTTGCTTGCTAATACTGTCATTAGAAATCCTGACTTAAGGCGACTCAGGTCTAATACGGCAAATCCCAGAAAGCAAGCCTTGTAAGAGGCAAAGTGTTTTCAACTAACTTGTGTCCCAGAACAAAACTCTATCATATTCGTAAAGATAGAAGAATATCCAGTTTCTGCAAGATAAAATTCATAATGACTAGCTTACAAACGAAGTGACCAGGTGTGCAAAGAAGCAGGAAAGTATGACCCATAAGAGAAAACAGTAAAGCTGACACAGAGATGATACAGATGGTAGAATTAGTTGGCAGGTGCCTTTAAGCAGCCATTGTAATTGTGGTTCATGTGTTCATGAAGGTGAAGCAGGGTTAGGAGTGACACAGAGGTGTATCCATCTCTTTCCTGTGTGTGTATGTGTATGTAAGTGTGTGCCCACATATACCCAGATCGAACTCAGCGGTGAAAAGTACAGGGGATAGAATGAACAGTAGATTACACACCGCCAAAGAAGAGATCAGTGAACCTGGAACCACAGCTTGCCAGAATTTGTGGAATACAGTTACAGCAGCGCTTAGATGGAAGTTTATAGCATTTAAATGTGTATATTAAGAAAAGGAAACGTGACCTCAGCTTCCACATTCAGGAAATAGAAAATAAGTAGAAATTAATCCTAAAATTAGTAAGAGAAACAAGAGTCCTAAGAACAGAAACAAATGAAACTGTCAACAGAGAAACAATGGAAAATGAAACCAAAGCCTGTTTTTGTGATGTTTGATAAAATTGGTGACGTAATCAGGCTGGTAGAGAGAAGTCTATGTCTCCTAAACTAATGGAAGTGAAAACAAAAATAAACAAATAGGGCTTCAGTTCAGTTCAGTCCTCAGTCATGTCCGACTCTTTGCGACCCCATGAATCGCAGCACGCCAGGCCTCCCTGTCCATCACCAACTCCCAGAGTTCACTCAGAGTCACGCCCATGAGTCAGTGATGCCATCCAGCCATCTCATCCTCGGTCGTCCCCTTCTCCTGCGCCCAATCCCTCCCAGCATCAGAGTCTTTTCCAATGAATCAACACTTCGCATGAGGTGGCCAAAGTACTGGAGTTTCAGCTTTAGCATCATTCCTTCCAAAGAAATCCCAGGGCCGATCTCCTTCAGAATGGACTGGTTGGATCTCCTTGCAGTCCAAGGGACTCTCAGGAGTCTTCTCCAACACCACAGTTCAAAAGCATCAATTCTTCGGTGCTCAGCCTTCTTCACAGTCCAACTCTCACATCCATACATGACACTGGAAAAACCATAGCCTTGACGAGATGGACCTTAAGTCGGCAAAGTAATCTCTCTGCTTTTGAATATGCTATCTAGATTGGTCATAACTTTTCTTCCAAAGAGTAAGCATCTTTTAATTTCATGGCTGCAGTCACCATCTGCAGTGATTTTGGAGCCCAGAAAAATAAAGTCAGCCACTGTTTCCACATCTATTTCCCATGAAGTGATGGGACCAGAGGATGCCATGATCTTCGTTTTCTGAATGTTGAGCTTTAAGCCAACTTTTCCACTGTCCTCTTTCACTTTCATCAAGAGGCTTTTGAGTTCCTCTTCACTTTCTGCCATAAGGGTGGTGTCATCTGCATGTCTGAGGTTATTGATATTTCTCCTGGCAGTCTTGATTCCAGCTTGTGCATTAATCACAAAAGCTTTTGCACAGTGAAGGAAACCAGAAACAAGGCAAAATGGCAACCTGCAGAATGGGAGAAAATATTTGCAAACACTGTGGACTAAACGGGATTAATTTCCAAAATTAACACACAGCTTATACAACTCAGTATGGGCAGAAGACCTAAATAGACATTTCTCCAAAGAAGACAAACAGATGGCCAACAGGCACATGAGACAACGCTGAGCATCAGTAATTGTTAGAAAAGGGCAAATCAAAACTGCAGTGAAGTATCACCTCACTCCTGTCAGAATGGCCGTCATCAGAAATTCCACAAGTAGTAAATGCTGGAAAGGCTGTGGAAAAGAAGGAACTCTCCTGCACTGTTGATGGGAATGTAAATTGGTGGAACCACTAAGGAGAATAGTATGGCGGTTCTTTAAAAAACTAAAAATAGTATTACCATGGAATCCTGCAATCCCACTCCTGGGCATATATCTGGAGAAAACCATAATTTGAAAAGATAATATGCACCCCAGTGTTCATTGCAGAACTGTGTACAATAGCCAAGACACGCAAGCAACCCAGGTGTGTGTCACCAGATGAATAAAGAAGATGTAGCATATATATTTATGTACACTTACCATGGAGTATTTCTCAGCCATAAAAAGAATGAGATGATGCCATTTGCAGTAACCTGAATGGACCTAAAGATTATCAGACTAAGAGAAGTAAGCCAGACAGAGAAGGACAATATCATAGGATAGTGCTTACATGGGATGTCTTAAATACAAATGCAAATGAAGTTATTTACAGAAGAGGAAAAAAAAAGTCATGTTATCAATATCAGGAATGAGAGAGGTGATAATTACAAATTTTTATTAATATTAAAAGTATAATAAGGAACTATTGTGGACAACTTTATGTCAACTATATGAAAAATGAAATGAGCAAGCCTTTAAAAGTTCAGACTACCAACGTTAACTCAAGAATAACTAGATAATGGAATAACATAGTCCAAACTCTAGTATAAAGTTGAAATTACATACCCACTCCCTGCAAAAAAGCAAAAAACAAACGAAGACCAGAAAGAATAAGACGCCAGGTCCAGACGTCTACACTGAGAAATCTGATCGCTGGCGTGGTGATCATGGCTCATTTTTCAGCTCACTTATAGGTGTGTTCATGTCCCATCTTATCAAATGCCGTGTGCCAAGTGATCAGAGAGGACAGGATGTTTAGATCGTGGTGCTGTGGTCTGGTGTCTGTCTCAGCGTGGACACTTGTTCTTGCTCCATCTTTCCTCTCAGGTCATGCAAGAGATGCCTTAAATCTGTAGGATATTTCTAAAGGAGGAGTTGTAACAGTGGGTCCAGCTTTAAATTGATGGACATTGGTTCCTCGTGTGATGGAATATTTATTAGAGCGTAGGACAGTTTGAATGCCTCTGATTTGAGAAGTTTCAGAATTGACAGAGCTAAATTAATTTCTTGCGTCATAGAATAAGGAAGTCTGATGCAAAGGGCTCTGCCCTGGGCTGACTGCCGAGCTGTCACTCACTCCGCTCCAGGTTCCCCTAGAGCCCAGGTGACACACAGCCTCGTTTTGAGGGCGCGCCTGAGCTGGGGGCACCAGGCAGGGGAGAACAGCCAGCAAGGACATTTAAATCCAGAGCAGACGAGAGGGATTTGATTCAGACTGGGGTGTTAGGGCTTTCCTGGGACAGGCTAACCTTGTTAGCTTCCAGGACTGTCCAGGCCCCTGGGGGATTTTTCTAAGGAGGGGGGTAAAAAGCCAGTCCTGTTGATATCCCACGCTTTTCTCTTATGGTACCGCTTCCAGCCTCAGTCCTCTCTGTCGGGGCCTTCTGGTCCTCTCTGCTTGCTCTGGGGCTTCCTTTAGGAGCTGGAGGACGGAAGGACCGCTCCTGACGTGCCGCTGTCGTCGTCTTCTGCAGTGGAGTTACTCACAGGCCTGTACACACGTGACAGGTTAAACAGTGTCCTTGCACCCGCAGTCAGATGTGGCTCAATAAAATGCCTGCTGCTTTGTATTCGTGTGTGTGTGGCGTGTAAGTGTTTACCACAGATCCCTCGTTAGAGAATGTTAGTGTATTACAGTCATGGAAATCGGATTTGGGAAACCCGGTCACCCGGTGTCTTATTTGTGGCCTTGTACCGGCCTCTCCTCTTCTGAGTCTCTGCTTCTGTCCCCCTTCTCCTCCTGAGGAGGAGACTGTACTGTGGAAAGCGGCACTGACTGGGAACCGGGGCATCTTTCTGTCTGAGGCTCAGTGGACTTAGCAGATCAGGGCAAGTGGGTGGCTGTGGGCGGATCCACCACTGGCAGCCTCTGTCAAGTCTCATCTAGTTTGACGTCTCCTGGGCTTCCTGTCCCCTTGTGGGAATGTCAGCATTGGGTAGACAGGCAACTCAGTGGAGCTCTCCACAGAGGATGCTAGCTGTGTAGTTGTTTACTAGGCCAGACTTCAAAAAGCTGAACCCTTTTAGACTTCATTCTCACCCAATGCCAGGAAATTCACGTCGTGTACAGTGTGTATTTTATAAAGCACTCTGACATACTGGGAGAAAGAGGAAGTGAAGTTCAAACCTGCTGGTTTTGTTATTTGCAGACATTTCTGCCCAAAGGTATATATTCAGTTCAGTTGCTCAGTTGTGTCTGACTCTTTGCAACCTCATGGACTGCAGCACACCAGGCTTCCCTGTCCATCACTTATGAACTCATGTCCATTGAGTCAGTGACGCCATCCAACAACTCTCTGTCCTCCCCTTCTCCTGCCTTCAATCCTTCCCAGCATCAAGGTCTTTTCCAATGAGTCAGTTCTTCGCATCAGGTGGCCAGAGTATTGGAGCTTCAGCATTAGTCCTTCCAGTGAACACTCAGGACTGATTTCCTTTAGTATGGATTGGTTGGATCTCCTTGCAGTCCAAGGGACTTTCAAGAGAATTCTCCGACACCACAGTTCAAAAGCATCAATTCTTTGGTTCTCGGCTATCTTTATAGTCCAACTCTCACATCCATACACGACTACTGGAAAAACCATAGCTTTCACTAGATGGACCTTTGTTGCCAAAGTAATGTCTCCGCTTTTTAATATGCCATCTACATTAGTCATAACTTTTCCTCCAAGGAGCAAGCATCTTTTAATTTCGTGGCTGCAGTCACCATCTGCAGTGATTTTGGAGCCCCCCAAAATAAAGTCTGACACTGTTTCCACTGTTTCCCCATCTATTTCCCATGAAGTGATGGGACCGGATGCCATGATCTCAGTTTTCTGAATGTTGAGCTTTCAGCCAACTTTTTCACTCTCCTCTTTCCCTTTCATCAAGAGGCTCTTTACTGCTTCTTCACTTTGTACTATAAGTGTGGTGTCATCTGCATATCTGAGGTTATTGATACTTCTGGCAATCTTGATTCCAGCTTGTGCTTTATCCAGCCCAGCATTTCTCATGATGTACTCTGCATATAAGTTAAATAAGCAGGGTGACGATATACAGCCTTGATGTACTCCTCTTCCTATTTGGAATCAGTCTGTTTTCTATGTCCAGTTGTAACAGTTGGTTTCTTGACCTGCATACAGATTTCTCAGGAGGCAGGTCAGGTAGTCTGGTATTCCCATCTCTTTCACAATTTTCCACAGTTTTTTGTGATCCACACAGTCAGAGGCTTTGGCGTAGTCAGTAAAGCAGAAGTGGATGTTTTTCTGGAACTCCCTTGCTTTTCTGATGATCCAATGGATGTTGGCAATTTGAACTCTGGTTCCTCTGCCTTTTCTAAAACCAGCTTGAACATCTGGAAGTTCATGGTTCACGTAGTGTTGAAGCCTGGCTTGGAGAATTTTGAGCATTACTTTGCTAGTGTGTGAGATGAGTGCAGTTGTGCAGTAGTCTGAGCATTCTTTGGCATTGCCTTTCTTAGGGATTGGAATGAAAACTGACCTTTTCCAGTCCTGTGGCCACTGCTGAGTTTTCCAAAGTTGCTGGCATATTGAATGCAGTGCTTTCACAGCATCATCTTTCAGGATTTGAAAGAGCTCCACTGGAATTCCATCACCTCCACTAGCTTTGTTCGTAGTGATGCTTCCTAAGGCCCACTTGACTTCATATTCCAGAGTGTCTGGCTCTAGGTGAGTGATCACACCATCATGATTATCTGGGTCGTGAAGATCTTTTTTGTACAGTTCTTCTGTATATTCTTGCCCCCTCTTCCTAATGTCTTCTGCTTCTGTTAGGTTCATACCATTTCTGTCCTTTATTGAGTCCATCTTTGCATGAAATGTTCCCTTGGTATCTCTAATTTTCTTGAAGAGATCTCTAGTCTTTCCAATTCTGTTGTTTTCCTCTATTTCTTTGCATTGATCACTGAGGAAGACTTTCTTATCTCTCCTTGCTATTCTTTGGAACTCTGCATTCAAATGGGTATATCTTTCCTTTTTTCCTTTGCCTCTTTTGTAAGGCCTCCTCAGACAACCATTTTGCCTTTTTGTATTTCTTTTTCTCGGGGATGGTCTTGATACCTGTCTCCTGTACAATGTCACGAACGTCCGTCCGTAGTTCTTCAGGCACTCTATCAGATCTAATCCTTTGAATCTATTTGTCATTCATGATTATACAGTGCAACAGATTTGATTTAGGTCATACCTGAATGGCCTAGTGATTTTCCCTACTGTCTTCAGTTTAAGTCTGAATATGGCAATAACGAGTTCATGATCTGAGCCACAGTCGGCTCCCGGTCTTGTTTTTGCTGACTGTATAGAGCTTCTCCATCTTTGGCTACAAAGAATATAATCAATCTGATTTTGGTGTGGACCATCTGGTGATGTCCATGTGTAGAGTCTTCTCTTGTGTTGTTGGAAGAGAGCGTTTGCTATGAGCGGTGCGTTCTCTTGGCAAAACTCTACTAGCCTTTGTCCTGCTTCATTCTGTCCTCCAAGGCAAAGTTGCCCGTTACTCCAGGTATGTATTGGGAGGGGGTCAGAGAGTTGTTGGATTTTCTTGAGAGGTATCTTTGGTATTGCTGCTCTTCCTTTTTCCTTCTCCAGTAGATGTTTGACATCTACCAAAACCACTTGGCTTTTACGTTAATTTTAATATTCATGAGAATACAGTTTGTTTTGAATCTGCTTCTTCTGCTAGCCCTTGGCAACTACAGCAAACTTCCAGATAAATAAGACACTCCTGGCTTGAGGCCTGATCAGGGGCAGGTGTCCCCATCAGTCTGTCTGTGAGCGTGGCCTTCGGCTCTTTTCGATAAGTAGTCGGTGTCTGGTCCTGAGAAGCATTCTCCTTCCCGTTCATGCAGCTCCATCACTTAGTCGTCCAGTGACTCTCCCGCTCCGTTGGTGGCCTGTCTGAATGCCATTCTTCCACGTCTGTCCCACCTGGGAGTGCGGCCTCTTCAGACCCGTCTCAGGTCCCTGTCTGCATCTCAGTGCATCTTCGTCCATCTCCCTCCCTGATTCACGGGCCCGGCAGCACACTGTCCTTCTTAGGCTGGCATTAATCATCTTTGAAGACTTAGCTATGTTTATAGAGAGTATTTTCCTACTAGAAAAGTCATTCATTTTTAATCTCCTTGATACTTAATGTACATTGAATATGTGTAGGAGAACGAATATCAGGGTAATCACATTAAAACGGGTTAGTTTCATTAAATGCCAGCCCTTGAATGTTATCTTTCTATATCAGTCTAATTTCTTCTTAGTGAACTTAAGTCTCTCATTCATTGAAATCTTGAAGTCATTTCTTTTTTAAATGTAAAGTGAAATTGTGAAGGGGAGAGCAGAAACAAACTTGGGTTTACAACAGACGAGTTAAAATGGCTCTTTCCCTGGGGTTTTAAGGGAAAAGTTCTTCACTTATATTAAAAAGAACATGTGGCAGTAGAGTAGTTCTTATGGTGGTTGTATTACTGCTGGCTTCAGATTCCCTTAATTGTGAATTAGAGCCTCAGTTATCATTTAGAGAAGGAAATGGCACCCTACTCCAGGGTTCTTGCCTGGAGAACCCCAGGAACGGGGGAGCCTGGTGGGCTGCCGCCTGTGGTCGGTCGCACAGAGTCGGGCACGACTGAAGCGGCTCAGCAGCAGCAGCAGTGGAGTCCAGGTAATTTATCTGCGCTGCCGATGAGTAGCAAACACCCATCTCTTTAAGACTAAATTGTTTGCTTGTGCTTGTTGCAGGCAAACCTCACAGTACCGGTAGCTCGGAGCGGATTCAGCTCTCAGGAATGTACAATGTCCGCAAAGGCAAGATGCACTTGCCAGTGAACCGGTGGACCAGACGCCAAGTCATCCTGTGTGGGACCTGCCTGATCGTGTCGTCCGTGAAGGACAGCGCGGCCGGGAAGATGCATGTGCTGCCGCTCATCGGGGGCAAGGTAAGCGGCCCGCTGGCATCTGGGCCGAGGGGCTCTGCGCTGAGCCGCCCCTGTAGTGGGGCTGCATGGTTTTTGCCTCTTCATTCCTGTCGTGCCTCTGCAGTGGGCATTCTGGGTCGGTGGGGCTTTGGAATGTATCACTGCCTTTGGCTCACATGAGTCCTTGGCGATGTTTGCTTCATCCGTGTACGTGTCTTGGAGCTTCCCTCCTGGCTCAGACCGTAAAGGACCTGCGGGCGGTGCAGGAGACTTGGGTTCAGTCTCTGGGTCGGGAAGATCCCCTGGAGAAGGGAGTGACTGCCCACTCCAGTATTCTTGCCTGGAGAATGCCGTGGACAGAGGAGCCTGGAGGCTACAGTCCGTGGGGTCACAGAGGTGGACACACCGAGCCGCTGCCAATCTTTCACTCAGTTTCTCAGGCCTCACAGTTATGAGCCTGAAAACAGAGCCACTGGCGTTTCACAGCTCTATTTCAGACTATTGGTGATTGGTTATTTATGAGAGGATATCTTTTGATACTGTGGTAACGTGTTTTGTAGTGCAATATAGTGACCCTCAGGTCCCTGACTGCAGGGTCATTCAGGCGTGCTTACTGAAGGCCATACCCTCAGCAGGAGTCTCTGATTCGATCTGCCATGCCTCTCTGCTTGTGTTCTGTGACCAGTGGGGCCAGCATGCTTGCTTTATCACTGTAGCTAGTCATGACTCTGGAACCTGCATGCGTCTCATTTCAGAGAAAGCCCATGATGCAGCGGACAGACCCTCGCAGCATACGGACTGCCTTCCTTTGGACTTGCCAGCTATTGTATCTCTATCATTTACAAACTAGAAAGAGGTTGCGTCGGAAGATACTCTGTTCTTGTCTTTGCCAGATTTATTTATAAACCCCAAGCATTGGTGAGGGTATCATCACCATAATTGTATGTCAGTATTTCCTGATTTTTAAATGATATGACAACCTGTTAATAAAGGGAAAGGCAAATTTGGATGAAAAGACAGGTTTTTGGAAATCAGGGCCATATTAAGAATTGTTTCTTGGGCTTCCATGGTGACTGATTGGTAAAGAATCTGGCTGCCAATGCAAGAGACATGGGTTCCATCCCGGGTCCAGGAAGATCCCTCATGCCACAGAACAGCTAGGCCCGTGAGCCTGTGCTCTAGAGTCACAACTGCTGAAGCCAGCGCGCTCAGAGCCTGTTCCACACGAGAGGCGCCAGGTGAGGGGAAGCCTGGGCGCTGCAGCGAGGTTCTCCACATGCAGCAGTGGAGACCCGGCACAGCCAAAAATAAAAATAAGTAAGTGATTTTTTTGAAAAAGCATTAAAATTTTTTTTCATTACCATTTTCCCCCTGAACAGGCATGGGAAAGGAGACAGGACATGGAAATTAAAAAGTGAGGAATATAAACTAAATATAAAGTAATTTACTTTGTTAAAGTAATTTTTTTAAATTGGCAAACGTTTGGTTTGCTGGTTGCAGGGATTAGAAACCAAGAGGGAAAGAAAAGACCGGATGTGTGAAGCATGAGGGGTGTTTTGCTCACCCGCTGGGTGGCAGCTTCATTCATGAGTTTAGGTGGTTCTTTGCTTCTCTGTAAACAGCCGGTGTCAGTTTCCCCCCCTACTACTATCTAGTCTAGTCCTAACTCTGATGCTGACGTTAAACGCAGATTGGCTGGTCTGCGAGGAATGTCCAGGTCTGTTGCACTCGTCTGCTTGGAGACTTTGGCTTCTTAGCTGCTGCCTGAGCACTGAGTTAGTGGCAGCTCACTACTGAAGGCCTTGCTCTTTGGATGGATGGATTACGGAGACCCAGTCACCATTATTGCTCCATAGTCATCACTGAAAACGCACGTTTACCGTTTGCTGCCCCGATAGGTCAGCAGTCTGTTTCTTAGTCCCCTATGATGCTGGGCATTTGCAGAGGCAAATTCAATATGACTATTTATTAAGTACCCTCTATAGGGCAGCCACTTTGCTTGGCATCCCAGAAATACCAAGATCGGTAGGTGACCATCTCTGCCTTTGAGTAGCTTATAGTTACTGTCTGGAGGTGAGGGGTTGACCACAGATGTGCTCCACAGAGCTGCAAGAGCAGTGTCGGAGGGAGTGGAAGGGAGAGTCCGTCCCGGGGATAGAATCGGGGGCTTGCGATGAAGGAGGCAGCAGTTAGGGTAGAACGCGAGGAGCGGGAAATCTCTTGCCACCTGAGGAAGATGGTGGGAAAGATGACTGTGCTCTGAGAAGCAGCCGCAGGAAAGCAGTGGTGTGCGGGTAAGGTCAGAGGATCCGGCTGTGATCAGCGTCTCCGTTCAGAGCTGGAGACCGGCTCCGTTTCCCAGGCCTCCTGTTGAATGCACTTCTGCCATTGAGTGAGTTGAAAGTTAATCGCTTCTGTTTCTCACAGACAAACCTTGTAAAACCTGTTTTGTGTTACGCCTTTAAAATAATGGAGTATGTTGAAAAATTGAGTCTTTTAAAACCTGTTAACCAAGTTAGGAAAAAATAAGTCACTCTTTGCAGTCTGAGTTTTCTTTAATCTGTGTTCCTTTTCTCATTCTGTTCTGTTGTTAAAAAACAGAGAATGGAAGGAATTTTTGTTTTGCTTAATTTATATAAAAGCTAGAAATGGGGTGTGAGATAGATGGGTCATAGCCCAGCTGTAATTGCTGTAATAGTGAAACTTGATATAATACTTGATCATATAATATGATCATTAGTTTACATTTTCAAATGTAGAATTCAAATATGAAGTTTATTAAAGCTTCATTGTTGAAAAACATTTAATAAATTTTCGTTCACTGTGCAATTATTGTATCTAATTTCTCCTTTAAAATTTAACATAAGGTTTAGATAACTCAAACTAACCCTTGAGGTAGTATCTGTCAAGTCACAAAGCATAGTAAGCGGCGTAACCGTGACTTGTTACTCAGCTCAGAAATCTTAGCAGCATCCGTGCCAGTGTTTTCTGCCGGAGTTCTCCTTTTAGCTGGCACATTACCTCCCCCTAGGCTAGAGAAACCCACTGTCCTAGCATAGGTATTCATCACTGGCTTACTTCTTGCCATAAACTTTATCACATGACTTGGCTGGGACCTCATAAAGCTGGGTCGCCCATTCGCAGTTTGCTGAGACTGAATCTCTCACCCGGGGCCAGGTCTCGCGGTAGGAGGCCGCGCTGCTTGCCGTCGACCTTGTCATCGCTCCGCGTTACACTCTGTAGGTGCTCCCGGTTTCCAGAATTTCTCGCGTTCTTTTCTTGTTGATGAACATCTGGGTTGCTTCTAGTTTGTTACGAAAAATCTTCTGAGACGGTCTTATTTTGATGCGCCTCCTGGCATAATACAAGTGGTTTCCTAGAGCAGCAGCTCTTAGCTCTTGTTGCTGTGCCTGAAGGGACATTTGGGAATATGTGCACGCGTTTTGATTGTCAAATCAATGGGTAGTCTGTTGGCATAAGCTTAGTTATGCTGTGGTAACAAAATGCCCAGATAGCAATGCCCAGCAGTTACTTCTCACTCACACTATTTGTCCAGTGTGGGCTGGCAGAGATGTCTTTTTTCGGTGTGGGGACTCGGCCCGATGGAGGCCCTGTCTCTTGCAGTGTTGCAGCATGTGGCTTCCTTCGCTGCTCAGGCAGGGAGGAGGCACCTGCAGAGTCATTCGCTGGTGCCTGTTGGGGAAGGGACGCACGGAGCTTCTGGCCCTGGCTCACTGGCCAGAACTGGTCGCCCGAGTCCACCCGAATGGCAACGCCTCTGGGAAAAATAGATGGTGTGCTTGGTTAATACTAGTATGTTTTGCTGCCAGGGGACACTGTTGGCATTTAAAGCGCAGGGACTCAGAGTAAAATGTCACGCGGAAATATTAGACAGTCCTGCACAGTGTACACAAAAACTATTCAACCCAAAATTTCTGTGGTGCTTGCCTTGAGAAATACTGCTCTTAAGAATGCAGTCGCTGGGCTCTAGGGCTTACATGCACGTTTACTCTTACAAGGTGATACCCAGTTGTTTTCCAAGGTTGTTGCACCATTTCATGCTCACATTGGTGTACACGTGTTCCTGTTTCTCTCCATCGTCACCAAACTTTATTAAGGTGTGATTGATGTACAGCATACTGTACATTTTGATGACAAAAACATGCTCCTTTGTACCCTTCTGTCCTGCTTTTCTGCTCACTCCTGCTGCTGCTGCTGCTAAGTCCCTTCAGTCGTGTTC